>JACBKR010003046.1:0-31396 GCA_014218235.1 Colocasia esculenta
TAACTATTTAGAAATCAGATAAAACAGTCACATTTACTGCAAGCTTTAGGGATTTTTGCATAGATACTGTGGACGTTACAAAATGAAACATGAGCAGGCCTAAAATGGGCCCAAAAATAGAGCCAAAAGAGGCCCACAACGCAGTACAATGTGTTGGAGATCGGATAGGTGACTTTGGTAAATGAACTAAGAAGTTGTGTGAATGGCAGCGGAATTAATATAAGTAAACACACACAATTCGATCAGATCCAAGTGTGGTGTGTGAGTATAGTGAATAAGAACATCAAATCACAGTGCACTGAAGATTTTAAGGTGGTTCGGAGAACACAACTTGTGTCTCCTACGTCCACCTCCTCACAACGGAGGAACCACTAGCACAAGTGCAGTACAAACTAGAGCACGACGACTCTAACCTCTTTGAGTTCAACAACTCAAAGAAACCCAGGAGATAGGCACGACACCTACTCCACAAACCACTTGTAAATTCAGCAAATTCACAAGCCCTTGAGCACCACGGCTCAAGCACCAGAGCACAACGGCTCCAAACCAGAGTACAAAGTACTCAAACCTCTGGATCACAATAGATCCAAGTTCTGCTAGACCAAGCACACTTAGAGAATAGATCCTCTAGCACGATCTATCTCAATACAATGGAAATGGTAGAGACAAATAGAATTGGGAGATCTGTGTAGAACACATACACAGATTCCCAGAGAGATTAACACTCTGACCAAATACAGACTCGGATGGATCTCCTTCTAGACCAGCACTACTGCAATCACGAGCTCCTCCTCTTCTTCTCTTCTTCTTCCCTTGGCGGCGCTGCTCTGCTCCTCTGGATGCAGATGCCTTTTTCCCGCTCCGCTTCCCCTCTTCCAGAAAGCTCTCGGCTTGTCTTGCGTAGGGTGCTTTTGGAGTACCAAAAGCATGGGTATTTATAGCCCCATATATCCATAAGAAGCCTTAGGGTATGTGGGCACAAAAACCTAGGCAGATTCCCTTGAACCCCAAGCGGCCACGTGTCCAGATGAATTCACGATTTTGAGTTTCAGCCTGAGTGTGTCGACACCACCAGGGAGTGTGTCGACACACTGTCCCATTTACGCAAAATTGGTCTTTTGGGAGCTGAGACTAGTGTCGACACTGCCACTGGCTGTGTCGACACACTGTCCCAGTTCGGCAACTGGGTCTTCTGGAGACTGGGACCAGTGTCGACACTACCTGGGGTTGTGTCGACACACTTGACCCTGTCTTCATGAAAAAGCTTCAGGGAGTCTGACCCAGTGTCGACACATCAAAGGGTGTGTCGACACACCATGACAAAATTTGTATACACCTGTAAATTTAACACATAAATTATTAGTACAAGATATTATCATTAAAATATGAGATGTTAAACATCAAAAAATGTGTTTAAGCATTATTGTGATATGTATAGAATGTATAACATGTTCAACATATCATCATCAAAATATAATATGTCATCATCAAAATCAAAGTATGAGTGATGTGTTAGAATGTGGAGTCGGAACTCTCTAGCAGATCTGCACAAGGGAGCTGAGACTAGTGTCAACACTGCATTCGACTTATGCAGTCGCAGTCAGAAGTGAAGCATTCGACTGTAGCAGTCGAAGCATCAGTCGATTGCATCGGTTGAAGTCATCAGTCGGATGCATCAGTCGGATGCATCAGTCGAATGCATCAGTCGACTGCAGCAGTCGAATTTGTCAAGGCATTCGACTTCTCTTTCCGGGTCAGGCGACTTTGCAGTTCTGAGGCAGTTCTGAGGTCAGGGGCTTTTTTGTCCATGTGAATCTGATTATGGTGCCCTAAACCTCCCAGTATATAAAGGGGGTATATTCTCTTTGTAAAGTAGTTCTGGTTGTAGTATGAAAAGCTGCTGTGGCCGTGGACGTAGGAAGGCTCTCGCCTCCGAACCACGTAAAATCTGGGTCTGTGTGTTCTTCTCTCCCCTTCTTCCATCTCTTCTCCAAACTCTACGTGTGAGTTGTGTGAGAGAGGGTTGCCGATCAGGGGGACTATTCCCCAACATGATGTTGGTCATCATTAAAATACAACTTTAGGAAATTCCAAAACACACTAACCCAACAATTTTCCCATTTTTGATGATGAAAAAATATATGCACAATCTCCAATAACCTGACTTCCTTAACTGCAACAACTCCCCTTTAACTGCAACAATTCCCCTTGACCATATACACCCTTTGAACTTTCTCCCCATAAAGACTTTCTCCTCCTTAAGGAACTTCTCCCCTTTTTGACAGCATCAAAAAGATAGATAAGAGAGAGAGAAACAAATATGTAAGAGATCAAGAAATGAAATGTAAGAAATGAAAGGTCAGAAATGATCAAAATAATAAATGAGGCAAAGTGATAGTGAGATGAGAGAAGTTATTGTGTTCTTGTATTGTGCATAAAGTTTAATCACAAAGACACACTCAACACAAAGTATAGCAAAGTATAATGATCTGAATGTGGTTAAAATAATGATGCAAATGTGAAATAAGTGACCTATAGGAGTGAGCAGAAATATTTAACAAGGATGTTAGGAGCTTTAAGTTTAACACAATGTAAAATAAAAGTCTAAACTCAGTAAACATGAACTTTATGAAGGTCTTAAGCTTTCATCCTGTCAATTTGATTTTCTTTCATTTTTAACGGGAAAAGAATACAAGAATAAATTAGTTAAATCTCACTTTTCAGTGCAAGAGATCACATTGATTAGATGCAAGATCCTCATGATACTTAGTGGTTTAACTTTCATTATCTTATACAGAGTTGAAAACTTTGATTTCCACTTTTGACGCGAAAAAATCACTTTTTAGGTGAAATGGCCCGGCTCAGTGGTTCAAGAATTTGCAATGCTCTGTTTGCATCTTTCCAGATGGTGATCATTTCTTTTGAGGTATTGCAGGAATTGATTGTTTTGACCAGAAAAGACATGACTACGAATTAGAAAAATATTCTTAACATGTGGTAAAATGAAGCTTATAACAATACACATGTGAAATATAAAGCCACTCATGTGCCTATAATAGTGTTTTGCAAATCATTTAAAACATTCAGAATTAAGATTGCTTAACCTTGAAATGATAATGAATCGTTAAAATTAAACTTAATGCACAATGAGTTTAGTTACAACGTTTTAATTCTCTCATAAGAAAAATAGCACAAGGACTCTTGGGACTCAGTAAAGACAACAATTGTCAAGAGAGATTAGTGAAAAATAGACAATAACTCTCCCTCAATAAATACTCCCCCTCAACAATTACATAAAGGAATCTTGATACTTGGGGGAGCATATACTCACGCATAGTGAAAGTGTCCAGACAAGCCTAACTTGCCTTCTTCAAATCACTATTTGATATACCAAGAATTTCAATGCAACTGATAAGTAGGATTTATTTGCAAGAGAGAATGGCTTTATTGCACAAAGAAATGAGATGAGGATTTCAGACATGCGAAAACTTGCATAAACCAAGTTCCCTTCTAAGAGAAGGGAATCTAGGTTCGCAAGAGGCTTAGTGAAAATGTCTGCAATTGTGTTGTTTTGTCAATGAAGTGGAGTTCAAAAGAATTCTTTGAGACTTCATCTCGAAGGAAATGACGCCGAATGTCAATGTGTTTTGTGCGGGAATGCTGAATAGGATTTTTGGACAGATTTATAGCACTTGTGTTGTCACAAAGAATGGGAATGCAACCTAATGGTGATTATAATCTAGAAGTTGATGTTTGACCTAAAGAACTTGGGTACCACAGCTACCAGTGGCAACATACTCAGCTTCTGCAGTTGAAAGAGCTACAGAATGTTGCTTTTTGGAAGCCCAAGAAATAAGACACCTCCTAGATATAAACACAACCCACTAGTGTTTTTTCTATCAAGTTTGCACCCGGCATAATCAACATCACTATATGCAATCAAGTCCAATTTACACCCAGTAGGATACCAAAGACCCAAATCACATGAAGAAAAAGATATTAAAATTCTTTTAACAGTAGACATGTGACTGTCTTTAGGATGTGCTTAAATCTGGCGCACATGCAGACATTGAATTGAATATCTGCCTAGAGGTAGTTAGATAAAGAGAGATTCAATCATACCTCTATAAAGTTTAGCATTAACAGGCTTACCAGAAGCATCACTCTCAAGTCTTTACACTTGTGGCCATTGGGGTGTTGGATGGCTTGGAGTTTGGAAGTCAACCTCTGAGCAACTCCTTGACATATTTTGTTTGACTCAAAAAAATTCCTTCAGCAGTTTGATGTACTTGCAGACCTAAAAATAATGTAAGTTCACCCATTAGACTCATTTCAAATTCAGATTGCATAAGATGGGCAACTCATTGCACAAATTATTATCTGTGGAGCCAAAAATGATATCATCAACATAAACCTGAACAACAATAAAATGATTTTTTGCAGTTTTTGTAAACAAATTTTGATCAATTTTTCCTCTTAGTAACCTTATTTACAAGAAAGGAGCTCAACCGGTCATACCAAGCTCTTGAGCTTGCTTAAGACCATATAGAGCCTTATTAAGTTTAAAAACATGATTGAGAAATTTTTTATTTTCAAAACCAGGGTTTGTTTGACAAAAACTTTTCTTTTATGTATCCATTTAAAAATGCACTCTTGACATCCATTTGAAAGACTTTGAATTTCAAAGAAGCAGCAAATGCACGGAATATCGAACAACTTCAAGTCTTGCTACATGGGCATATGATTCTTCAAAATCAATACCAAGTTCTTGGTTATACCCTTGAGCAACAAGTCTAGCTTTATTTCTAACAATTTGACCAGATTCATTCAATTTATTTCTGAAAATCCATCTAGTTCCAATGACAGAAGTTAAATCTGAAGGATTTGGTACTAAATCTCAAACTTGATTTCTTTCAAATTGATGAAGCTCTTCATGCATAGCATTTATCCAGTTTTCATAAGATAAAGCTTCATCAACATTTTTGGGTTCAATTGGGAAAGTAGTGCCAAAGAATCTTCAACTATGACAAAATGAAAAGATGATCTGGTTCTTATTCCATCTTGTAATTACCAACAATGCTTTCAAGTGGATGATCTCTTAAAAATCTGGGTTCAAAAATTACCTCAGGGTTTGCATGATTTTCAGGAACATGATTACCTGAATTACTTGAAGTAGTCATTTCAAGAACCTCATGTACATTGGTACTTCTTGATCTTCAAGATTTGTAGATGGATGTTCAAGAAACTCATCTTCATCATCGCATATTTGAGTTCTGTACAAATCAGAAATGTCAATCTTTTGCAAATATTCATCAAAATGACATGTGGAGATTCTTCCACAGTCTTATTTTTCAAGATATAAACTCTGTAAGCTCTTGAAGCTTCAAATAACCTAAGAAAATTGATTCAAAACTTTTGCATCAAATTTATCAAGATTTTCTTTGTTATTATTGTGAACAAAACATTTGCAACCAAAATTTTTGAAATATGACACACTTGGCTTTTTATTCTTGAACAATTCATAAGGGGTTTTTCTGATCTTTGTCTTACTAATGCTCTATTCAAATGAATTAGCTGTATTTACAGCTTCTCTGCCCAAAAGATTTAGATAGTTTACTTTCAATGAGCATAGTTCTGGCCATTTCCACAAGAGTTCTATTTTTTCTTTCTACAACTCCATTTTGTTCTGGAGTTCTATGGAAGAAAACTTATGGATAATTTTCAGTTCAGTACAGAGATCAGAAAATGATTTATTTTCAAATTCACCCCCATGATCTGTCAAAATGGAATTCAGTTAAAAGATAAACCCACTAAGGCAGAATTGTAAAATCTCCTGAATCTGAACATGCATCAATTTTATGGGATAGGAATAAGACCCAAGTATATCTTGTAAAGTCATCAATGATTACAAAGCCATATCTATTACCATTGAGACACTTTGAGTTCTGGTTGGACCAAAAAGATCCATATGAAGCAACTCAAGTGGTTTAGATGAAAGTACTTCATTGAACACTTTAAAAGATTTTCTTGTTGTTTTCCTTGAGCACATATCCCACAAACATGATTGTCAATGACTGGGAAAGATTCAGAAGACCTTTTACAAGATTCATCTTATGAGTTTACTAATGGTTTTGAAACTTGCATGACCCAACCTTTTGTGCCACAACCAAGCAGTGTCATTTTTATTTGCAATCAAGCAAACATTTAAAGAAGAATTATCACACAAATTAATCATGTAAACATTATTTTCTCTGATACCAATTGTTGGGGATCGATAGGTGACTTTGGTATGCACAGGTCATATGCAACCCCTAAATGAGCCCACATGCATGCACATATCACCAACAAGCCCATCTGCTGGCCTAAAGCAGGCCCAAAAACGCAGCAGCCCATTAGGGCCCAACATACACCAAATGACAAGTTTACAACAAGTTGCCCCCCCAAGGAAAATATGGAAAACGTTGGAGGGCAAGGTGGGAAAGAGGATTCTCCCATTCCCCTTAAAGGCACTTTCTTGCGCAGGGCAGGAGGAGGTAGCCAAAAGGGGAGGACCAGCACAGGGCTTTTTCGGTTTCCTGTTTCTTCTTGGGCAAAAGGGTAAAAGCAAGGGAGGAGAAGAAAGCAGGGAGGGCTGCTGCTGTGGGCTTCCAAGAAGAAAGAAGAGAAGAATAAAGGGAGGCTGCTGGTGGGCTTCCCAGAAGAAAAGAAGGAAGAGAAGAGAAGAAAGAAGTGGATTCTTCTTCCTAAAAGAAGAGAGGGGCTGCTACGTGAGAGAGAGGAACTTTCTCCTTCTAAAAAGATGTGCAAGAAGAATAGAAGAGGAGAGCCAAAATAGAAGGGGACATCTGTAAGCCCTCGAATTTCCGTCGCATTATTCGTGTTTGCATGTGTATGATTGTGCTTGTGTATGTATGTACATAATTACGTAGGTATTAATTAGTATAATTAAATGTGCATGTGTTTATATAAACGTAAATAATGAATGTATTGCATGGTGATAGTATGGATACAATACCATAGGTATATTGCATGTATATAAGCTTGGTATGCATGGTTTTCTGCATAATTTAGGGTTCTGGCCGAAGCACCTTGGCGTCAAGCCCAGGCGTTGAACCAGTGTCAGCGTCCAGACATGGACGCCAGCACTAACTCCGGCGTCCAGCGATATGGACGCCAACTTCTCTGACCTGCATGCGCAGCAGAGCTGCAAGCTTCTGAAACAAGGCAAGCTATCCATTGGGGGATGTCCCCCAACGCTCTGAGGTGTCCCATCACCCTAGTGAGTGGAGAGAGAGACCCTCTTTAGGTCTGAACCCGAAATGGCTCTCCCACACTTCTCATTTCACCCTTGCAAGAGGAGAAAGAAGAGAGAAAAACCCTAGAGCATTCTGTGAGAAAACCCCATCTTGGCACCCCCAAATCCGACCCCCTGGAGGTTGATCTGAAGATCTACTGCGACAAGGAGGGAGCTGAAGCAAAGGAGAAGACTTCCCCATCATCCCCTCGGCGTGGAGATCACCCAGGAGCCCGGAGGAAGGCGATCTTGGAGGCACTTCTGCAACTTCTTGGAACTGCCCAAGGAGGTCTTCTTCGAGCCATAAATCCCTTGGAGGAATTTTAGAGAGGCAAGTGACCTATCTATGGTGTCCCCGTATGAGTCTAGGTGGGTTTTGTTATTTTTATGGAATTTTCCTCGAGTCCTAGACCCTCCCATTCACCCAAGTTTCAGAGCTCGGGTCTGTGTTTCTGCACAGACCTGATTCGACGGCAAGGTCCCTGGACGCCCAGTTCTTCTTGGCGTCCATCGCCGCCGCTGACCTGAGTCAGCGGCCAGAGACCGCCGCCTAGTTCCTCTGGACAGAACAGTGAGCTGTTCTGTCCCTCTTATACATTAATTTCGGTATGTTTTACGTGATGAGGATATATGGTAAACCTTATACCCTATGTATATTGTATTGTGATGTGTGGATCAATGTGGTGTGATGGTGAATGTGGATTAATAGTATCTTTTAAACTTGTGAGCATGACTTGTAGATAATTTTGCAAATCCATGTTTCATGATTAGGATTTGTTAAATGTCTTGGTTGCAGTCTATTCATGAAGAATTGTGGGGCATGTATGTATGTTTCAAAATTTTGGTAATTCATGCATTTTGCGAAATTGCTAATAAGTTCGGTAGAATAAAATGAAGCATGCAAGAATGGTTGGTAGTGTTTAATCCATAGATGTATGAATTAGGGAAATCTTGTATCCTAAATTCCTGCATGTGTTAGTAGCCTATGTTGAAACAGCAAGTGACCAATTTGCAAAATGTGTTAGACCCATGTTAGCTTAAGTTGTGAATAATATGCTAATTAGGTGTTTGATTTTCTGTAAATCCTATTTAGCTCAGAAAAATCTGAAAAATTGAGGGTATGATCTTGAACCCGAAAACAGCATGTGGTTAAAATTTCAGGTCGTTTGGACCAGTAAATGAAAAGTTATGTATTTCCATGTGAAACGTGATAATTCGTGCATATGATCGTAATGTGATTAGATTTTGTTAAACCCAACATGATTAGTGTGTTTACTGTGTGTTAACCTCTTGAAATTCTGTAGTACCATGTTAGGAAACAGAGGTATCCATGTGAGTGAGTAAGTGATGAAATGTAAAAGTTATGTAAAACTATGTGTAAAACGGTAAATGTGTAAAAGTGAAATGTGCCAATGTGATACTGCTTCCGAGAAGGCAGTGGAGCCGTATCAGGGAAAGTCCCCCTGAGAAAGTTCATTGTGTAAGTGACCCTAAGGGCATTAGGGGGAAATCCTGGAGGTGGACAAGTACCACTGGTTAGGGTGGAGACTTGTTCTCCCGGTCTGCGCAGTGCCAAGAGTCTCATTGTATTGCCTAGTGATGTGCTATGTGTTATGTGATGAATGTTATATGTCCTTCTTTGGTGGTTTGGACTATGTGTCACGGCACCTAAAATGTGTAAATGTGAAATGTGTGAAGTGTATGTGACCATGTGTAAATGTGTAAGTGACAATGTGAATGTGTATGTGTAAAGTGTAACCATGTGAAGGAGGAAACTAGTGTAAAGAAAATGTGAAATTCTAGATGTGTAAATGTGTTATAGAAACCCATGTGAGACTAAATCTGAAACCATGTGAATCAGAAGATGCATGTTATTACTCTCATGTTATGTGTGCAAAAATTTAGAATCCATGTTAGGCAACTAATGAATATGTGTGCAAAAGCATAATGATTTGTTCATATGATATGTTTTAAGCAACGTTGTAGCTCTCATGTGTAGAATTTAGCCATTGAACCATGTGAATTCAGCAACCTAAAGCATGTGAAAAGTTATGTATGTGCTTAAGAACATGTGGAATCCATGCTAATTGTGTTCCCCTTTCATGTATGTAAAATTGTCCATGTTGATAACTCTCATGTTTGATTCTTTAAAAGATTAGAGTTCATGAGTAATTGAATAGAGACCATGTGATAGGTGAATTTTACTTTAGAATCTGAAAGCATGAGTTATGTATAAAAGTGTAGAACTTTCATGTTAGGTTGAAACTTGAATTGACTAGCATGCTTGTATTGCAAATTGTAAATGTGCATGTAGAAACCACTAGGACTTGTACGTGATATCATGTATAGTGTTGCTTGCTGAGTCCCTGGACTCACTCCTTGCTTCGGCGTACAGGTATAGTTGGTGACGCGACACCGTTGGAGGAGACGGTGGAGACGGACTCCGAGCGCGGAGACTAGCTAGTGGAGTTTCATTGTGATTTGTGTATTCCTTAGTATGTACTTTGGACATTGTACTAGAATTATCATGAAAAGAATGTATTATGTGGACATTATGTATTCCTATTTCAGCAATTTAAATTATGTGAGCCCTTAGTTCCTTTTGTAAATTGAAAACTCATGTATGTTAAATGTGGATGATGAATGAATGGAGATAGTTCTCTTTTACTTCCGCTACTCTGTTGTATATTCGCGTGTATCTCAGCTGTATGTATCGTTGGGTAAATGTCCCACTGTGAGGACTCTCGCTATACCGACGTGGGTTGGTATAACCGTACCGGTATAATGAGGCCGTCACAGAGATTGGTATCAGAGCGACCGGTTGAGATTACACATGAATATACCTAAATCATCATCCCCATTGCATGCTAAGTATGTCCACATGTGTAGAAAACACTAATAAGAAGTGAAAGATAGATAAGAAAATGGTTAGAAAACTTAGTAACCTAGCTCTAATGGTGGCTGAAATTTTATTACAGCCATGGCTTCCCGTGGACGACGTGGAGGTGTGCCAGCTCGCGACGACGAGCAGAGGCGTGATGATCAGGCGGAGCAACAGGCCCCAGCACCGCGAGGCCCTGTGCTTCCCCCACCACCGCCAGTGGACTATGGAGTATTCATGCAAGGTCTGGTGCAAGCCATGCAGACGCAGGCCCACCCCAGGCAGCACTCCAGGCCCAGTTGGAGGCCCAGGTAAATAATAAAACAACTAGTAGTATGCTATTTAAATTGCATGATATTGTGTTTATTGTATATTGCTTGTTGTTAATGTAGCAGGCTCAGGCCCCAGCTCAGGACCATGGTGGACCTCCCATCATGGAGCGATTCAGAGGATGACCCCACCCTCTTTAAGGGGGAGAGTGATCCATTAATGGCAGAAAGCTGGTAAGGGAGACAGAGAAAATCTTCCGAGCTATCAGGTGTCCTGATGAGGATAAGGTGACATTAGCCACCTACATGCTACAGGTATGCTTTGTTTATGCTTGTATGTTGCTTGTCAATTAGAATTTGTTAGTTGGTGCTTATGAAGGTGTATTGCAGGAGAGAGCTGATGTATGGTGGTCCTCCCTACTGCGTACACGCTTCGAGGACGGAGCAGTAGTTGTGGCATGGGACGCGTTCGTGAGGCTCTTCCGAGCCAAGTTCGTCCCAGAGCATATCCAGGACAAGATGGAGCAAGAATTCCTTTCCCTGACACAAGGATCAATGACCGTCCTGGAATACGAGGCAAGGTTTTCTGAACTTTCTAAATATGCACCGCATATCGTAGAGAATGAGCGCAGGAAGACCAAGAAATTCGTGATGGGTCTCAAACCATCACTGCGGACGAGACTCGTGGCGTTTGACCACCGCACGCTAGACGAGGCCCTCAGCGCAGCCTGCAGACAGGAGGGAGAAATGGAGCAATATCTGGAGGAGAAGAAGGCTTCGCAGAAGAGGCCGGCAGCGACTTTCCAGCGGCAGGATAAGAAAATGGTGTACCAGACACCGCAGAAATCAATGACAGTCAGCAACTCTCAGGTACCTTCTGTACGTTCCCCGGTGTGAAGAAAGAGTGTCCCCCTGCGGGAAGACGCATGGTGGATCCGAGTGTTGGTTAGTAGCGGGTAGATGCTTAAAGTGTGGGAGCAGCGACCACAAGATCAAGGACTGCCCAAGACTTCAGCAGGAGCTCAGCGTGGAGCGCCAGTACCAGCAGTAGCGGCAGCCGCGCCAGCTACAGGAGACCAGGAAGGCCTCGAGCCCCAGCTCGAGTGTTTGCGTTAGCTCGTGAGGACGCCGAGCAGGCGGAGCATGTCACCGAAGGTACAGTTTTGCTTTTCGGTGTGCACGCTCGGGTTTTGTTTGATACGGGTGCTACTCACTCGTTCATTTCCGAGCGGTTCGCTAGGCAGTTAGCCCTAGAGTCAGGCATAGAGTCTGAGGAGTTAGAGGTCCCTTTGTCTGTGCACACCCCTGCGGGTACGGTATCGACTAGGAAGTGCATTCCGTCGTTACCGTGTGCATTGAGGATAGATTCCTAGATGGGTGCTTCTTCTTGCTAAAGATGAAGGACTATGATTGCATTTTTGGTCTGGATTGGCTAGAGGAGCACTATGCGTTAGTGGATTGTCGTAGGAAGAAGATTGTCTTCCGCATTCCTGGTGAGGACGAGTTCTCTCATCCCTTGCCAAAGAACTTAGCGGGAAAGTTAGTTATCTCTGCCATGAAGGCGATGCGCATGGTGAACAAGGGCTGTGACGCATTTCTTGCCAGCGTTATGCTAGTACCCGATGCTGTTCGTCACTGACTCTTGCAGAGATCGATGTGGTGCAGGACTTTCCAGATGTCTTTCCCGATGACTTGTCTGGATTGCCACCGGATAGGGAGATAGAGTTCACTATAGAGTTGCTTCCAGGCACCTCTCCTATCTCGAAGGCCCCTTATAGGATGGCACCTGCAGAGTTAGCCGAGTTGAGGAAGCAATTGCAAGAATTGCTTGATAAGGGATTTATTCGCCCTAGTGTTTCCCCTTGGGGCGCACCTGTATTATTCGTCAAGAAGAAAGACGGGTCACTTCGGTTGTGCATTGATTATAGGAAGCTAAACCAAGTGACTGTGAAGAACAGGTATCCCTTACCTCGGATTGATGATTTGTTTGACCAGTTGCGAGAGGCATCAGTCTTTTCCAAGATTGACTTGCGATCTGGCTATCATCAGTTGCGGATTAGGAGTGAGGATGTGTCCAAGACGGCGTTTAGAACCCGTTATGGACATTATGAGTTTTTGGTTCTTCCCTTCGGATTGACCAACGCCCCTGCAGCGTTCATGGATCTCATGAACCGGGTGTTTAGTCCGTACTTAGATAGCTTTGTCGTAGTGTTTATTGACGATGTGTTGGTCTATCTCCGGATGAGGCCACGCACCGTCAGCATCTGAGGTTAGTCTTAGAGGTTCTTCGTGAGCACAAGCTGTATGCAAAATTCAGCAAGTGCGATTTTTGGTTGCGCGAGGTTCATTTCCTCGGGCATGTTATCTCCGGCGCTGGTGTAGCTGTTGATCCAGCAAAGGTCCAGGCAGTTATGGATTGGGAGATTCCCAGGACCCCTTCGGAGATTCGTAGTTTATTGGGTTAGCTGGTTATTATCGGCGATTCATTGAGGGTTTCTCATCCATCGCCGCCCCTTTGACAAAGCTGACCCGAAAAGGTGAGAAGTTCGTATGGTCTGAGGCATGTGAGCGTAGCTTTCAGCTATTGAAGGCTAAGCTTACTTCTGCTCCGGTATTGGTATTGCCTAGTGGTCTAGAGGGCTTTGCCATTTATACGGATGCATCTCAGATTGGTTAGGTTGCGTGCTCATGCAGCAAGAGAGGGTAGTGGCTTATGCTTCTCGTCAGTTGAAGGAGCATGAGAGGAACTATCCGACTCATGATTTGGAGTTAGCAGCTGGTTCATGCACTAAAGATCTGGAGGCACTATCTTTATGGTGTCAGATTTGAGGTGTTTACCGACCACAAGAGCTTGAAGTATCTTTTCTCCCAAAAGGAATTAAACCTGAGGCAGAGAAGATGGATTGAGTTCTTGAAGGACTATGACTTCGACCTTCAGTATCATCCTGGAAAGGCGAATGTCGTAGCGGATGCTCTTAGTAGAAGAGGTCTTCGCTCCAGCAGGATTGGAAGATGTTGGAGGATGCAGCGTGCTCTATGACCGAGTTAGAGCCATCGTTGTGTCAGGCTTTTGTAGCTCAGCTATCCCTTAGATCCTCAGTCTTGGATGAGGTGATTGAGCAGCAGAAAGCCGATCCTAGATTGTTAGAGTTAGTGGGTAAGGCGGGCATTGCTCGTGATGAGGACGGTGTGATTAGATTTCAGCACCGTGTTTGTGTCCCCGATGTGGTAGATGTCCGTGAGCATGTGTTAGCGGAGGCTCATAGATCGCGATTCTCTATTCATCCGGGTAACACTAAGATGTATCAGGATCTGAAGAGATCATTTTGGTGGTCCGGCATGAAGAAGGATGTTGCGGATTATGTGTCTATGTCTAGTGTGTCAGCAGTGAAAGCCGAGCGGCAGCGACCATCTGGCCTTATGCAGAGGATGGATATCCCAGTGTGGAAGTGGGAAGCTGTCACTATGGATTTCGTATCGGGTTTGCCTCGATCTAGAAGGGGCAATGACTCGATTTGGGTAGTTGTAGATAGATTCTCGAAGACTGCTCATTTCTTGCCTATGAAGAAGAAGCAGTCAGTAGAGAGTTTAGCTAGATTGTATGTTAGTGGTATCATTAGATTGCATGGTGTGCCGAAGTCGATCATTTCGGATCGAGATCCGAGATTTACTTCGAGATTGTGGAAAGGTCTTCAGGATGCGTTAGGTTCGGAGCTTAAGCTCAGTTCGGCGTTTCATCCCCAGACCGATGGACAGTCCGAGACTATCCAGACGCTCGAGGATATGTTGAGAGCGTGTGTTCTGGATTGGAAGGATGATTGGGAGCGTCATTTACCTCTTGTGGAGTTCGCATACAACAACAGCTTTCATGCTAGTATTGGTATGGCTCCATTCGAGGCGTTGTATGGTAGGCCCTGCAGATCTCCTTTATGTTGGGAGGAGACTGGTGATAGGCAGTTGATCGGACCGGAGTTGGTTCAGGAAACTTCGGATAAGATTCAGCTTATCAGGAAAAGGCTTGTTGCGGCACAGGATAGGCAGAAGAGTTATGCCGACAACAGAAGAAAGGATTTAGAGTTCGAGGTTGGCGATCATGTCTTCTTGAAGATATCGCCTACTCGAGGAGTTGTCAGATTTGGCAGGCATAGCAAGCTAAGCCCTAGATTCATTGGCCCATATGAGATTCTCAGACGTTTGGGCAACGTGGCGTACGAGCTAGCATTACCCCCAGCTCTGGCTAGCGTTCACCCGGTATTCCACGTATCTATGCTCAGGAAGTATGTCCGAGATCCATCTCATGTGATTAGTCATGAGCCAGTGGAGATCCAGCCAGATCTTTCGTATGTCGAGCAACCAGTAGCCATTCTTGACCGGAAGGTTCAGCATCTCCGGAACAAGAGTATGCGTCGGTGAAAGTTCTATGGCGGAACTTCTCACGTGAGGAGGCTACGTGGGAGCTTGAGGATGCGATGAAGAAGAAGTATCCCCTTTTGTTTGAGTAGTGTCGTTCTAACTTCGAGGACGAAGTTTCTTTAAGGGGGAGAGGGTGTAAGCCCTCGAATTTCCGTCGCATTATTCGTGTTTGCATGTGTATGATTGTGCTTGTGTATGTATGTACATTACGTAGGTATTAATTAGTATAATAAATGTGCATGTTTTATATTAAACGTAAATAATGATGTATTGCATGGTGATAGTATGGATACAATACCATAGGTATATTGCATGTATATAAGCTTGGTATGCATGGTTTTCTGCATAATTTAGGGTTCTGGCCGAAGGCACCTTGGCGTCAAGCCCAGGCCGTTGACCAGTGTCAGCGTCCAGACATGGACGCCAGCACTAACTCCGGCGTCCAGCGAATGGACGCCAACTTCTCTGACCTGCATGCGCAGCAGAGCTGCAAGCTTCTGAAACAAGGCAAGCTATCCATTGGGGGATGTCCCCCAACGGCTCTGAGGTGTCCCATCACCCTAGTGAGTGAGAGAGACCCTCTTTAGGTCTGAACCCGAAATGGCTCTCCCCCACACTTCTCATTTCACCCTTGCAAGAGGAGAAAGAAGAGAGAAAAACCCTAGAGATTCTGTGAGAAAACCCCATCTTGGCCCCCCAAATCCGACCCCCTGGAGGTTGATCTGAGATCTACTGCGACAAGGAGGAGCTGAAGCAAAGGAGAAGACTTCCCCATCATCCCCTCGGCGTGGAGATCACCCAGGAGCCCGGAGGAAGGCGATCTTGGAGGCACTTCTGCAACTTCTTGGAACTGCCCAAGGAGGTCTTCTTCGAGCCATAAATCCCTTGGAGGAATTTTAGAGAGGCAAGTGACCTATCTATGGTGTCCCCGTATGAGTCTAGGTGGGTTTGGTTATTTTTATGGATTTTCCTCGAGTCCTAGACCCTCCAATTCACCCAAGTTTCAGAGCTCGGGTCTGTGTTTCTGCACAGACCTGATTCGACGGCAAGGTCCCTGGACGCCCAGTTCTTCCTTGGCGTCCATCGGCCATGCCGCTGACCCTGAGTCAGCGGCCAGAGACCGCCGCCTAGTTCCTCTGGACAGAACAGTGAGCTGTTCTGTCCCTCTTATACATTAATTTCGGTATGTTTTACGTGATGAGGATATATGGTAAACCTTATACCCTATGTATATTGTGTTGTGTGGTGTGGATCAATGTGGTGTGATGGTGAATGTGGATTAATAGTATCTTTTAAACTTGTGAGCATGACTTGTAGATAATTTTGCAAATCCATGTTTCATGATTAGGATTTGTTGAATGTCTTGGTTGCAGTCTATTCATGAAGAATTGTGGGGCATGTATGTATGTTTCAAAATTTTGGTAATTCATGCATGTTTGCGAAATTGCTAATAAGTTCGGTAGAATAAAATGAAAGCATGCAAGAATGGTTGGTAGTGTTTAATCCATAGATGTATGAATTAGGGAAATCTTGTATCCTAAATTCCTGCATGTGTTAGTAGCCTATGTTGAAACAGCAAGTGACCAATTTGCAAAATGTGTTAGACCCATGTTAGCTTAAGTTGTGAATAATATGCTAATTAGGTGTTTGATTTTCTGTAAATCCTATTTAGCTCAGAAAAATCTGAAAAATTGAGGGTATGATCTTGAACCCGAAAACAGCATGTGGTTAAAATTTCAGGTCGTTTGGACCAGTAAATGAAAAGTTATGTATTTCCATGTGAAATGTGATAATTCGTGCATATGATCGTAATGTGATTAGATTTTGTTAAACCCAACATGATTAGTGTGTTTACTGTGTGTTAACCTCTTGAAATTCTGTAGTACCATGTTAGGAAAAACAGAGGTATCCATGTGAGTGAGTAAGTGGATGAAATGTAAAGAGTATGTGTAAAACTATGTGTAAAACGGTAAATGTGTAAAAGTGAAATTGTGCCAATGTGATACTGCTTCCGAGAAGGCAGTGGAGCCGTATCAGGGAAAGTCCCCCTGAGAAAGTTCATTGTGTTAAGTGACCCTAAGGGCATTAGGGGGAAATCCTGGAGGTGGACAAGTACCACTGGTTAGGGTGGAGACGTGTTCTCCCGGTCTGCGCAGTGCCAAGAGTCATCACTGTATTGCCTAGGTGATGTGCTATGTGTTATGTGATGTGAATGTGTATATGTCCTTCTTTGGTGGTTTGGACTATGTGTCACGGCACCTAAAATGTGTAAATGTGAAATGTGTGAAGTGTATGTGACCATGTGTAAATGTGTAAGTGACAATGTGAATGTGTATGTGTAAAGTGTAACCATGTGAAAGGAGGAACTAGTGTAAAGAAAATGTGAAATTCTAGATGTGTAAATGTGTTATAGAAACCCATGTGAGACTAAATCTGAAACCATGTGAATTCAGAAGATGCATGTTATTACTCTCATGTTATATGTGCAAAATGTGTTTAGAATCCATGTTAGGAGCAACTAATGAATATGTGTGCAAAATAGCATAATGGATTTGTTCATATGATATGTTTTAAGCAACGTTGTAGCTCTCATGTGTAGAATTGTAACCATTGAACCATGTGAATTCAGCATCCTAAAGCATGTGAAAAAGTTATGTATGTGCTTAAGAACATGTGGAATCCATGCTAATTGTGTTCCCCTTTCATGTATGTAAAATTGTCCATGTTGATAACTCTCATGTTTGATTCTTTAAAAGATTAGAGTTCATGAGTAAATTGAATAGAGACCATGTGATAGGTGAATTTTACTTTAGAAATCTGAAAGCATGAGTTATGTATAAAAGTGTAGAACTTTCATGTTAGGTTGAAACTTGAATTGACTAGCATGCTTGTATTGCAAATTGTGAATGTGCATGTAGAAACCACTAGGACTTGTACGTGAATATCATGTATAGTGTTGCTTGCTGAGTCCCTGGACTCACTCCTTGCTTCGGCGTACAGGTATAGTTGGTGACGCGACACCGTTGGAGGAGACGGTGGAGACGGACTCCGAGCGCGGAGACTAGCTAGTGGAGTTTCATTGTGATTGTGTATCCTTAGTATGTACTTTGGACATTGTACTAGAATTATCATGAAAAGAATGTATTATGTGGACATTATGTATTCCTATTTCAGCAATTAAATTATGTGAGCCCTTAGTTCCTTTTGTAATTGCGAAAACTCATGTATGTTTAATGTGGATGATGAATGAATGGAGATAGTTCTCTTTTACTTCCGCTACTCTGTTGTATATCGCGTGTATCTCAGCTGTATGTATCGTTGGGTAAATGTCCCACTGTGAGGACTCTCGCTATACCGACGTGGGTTGGTATACCGTACCGGTATAATGAGGGCCGTCACAACATCCCCCCCTCCCCTCCCCCTTTCCTTTTTTTTAATGTTCTTCTCCTCTACTCCCTATCTCTTGTCCATCATAGTACTTAGGTGTTCTTTATGTCTCTTCCCATCCCCATGTGATGAGGTGGCATTTAATGCCCCCTTTCCTTTTTAATAGAATATATGTGATATGAGATGCATGTGATGTTCTTTTCATTTAATGCACGTGATGAGAGTGTCTCTTCTTTATTTATCTTTGAGCATGGGCACATGTTCCCATCCCCCATGTACTTTTTTTAGAGATTTGGCCCTTCTCCCAGCAAGAAAACCCCCCTTCGTACTACTGCGTTTTCTACTTTTTCCTCTTAAATAGAGACTGCCGACTCACCTGGATGTGAGCATCAGAGCCCCCAAAAGGTGGATAAATCGGTGTCCATCCCTTCTGGGAGCTCCAAATTGGGATTGACAGCCTCCAACCCATCATGGGGTGCTGCCATACCCCTTGGTACCAGGGATTTCCCCATTTCATAAGTTTTGGGCTTGAATGTGGCTTGCTGAATCACCGTAATTCTAAGTCTATGTAAAAGGGTTGGATAATGTGATATCCATTCCATGCCAAGGACTTGAAGGGATGTAATATGTCCCACATCGTGGGTATACCGCGTTTATCTCATTTTCCGGGGTGAAAACCATGTAAGCCAATGGGTCTTTGTTGAAGGTGTTTTTCCGACTCACCTGGGCAGTGAGCTTTCAACGTCTTAAGATCAATCGACGCGGCATTTCTCCCGCCTAAAAGACTGAAATCGACCGGGATATACCTCAGTCCCTCCCATGAAATTTTCTCGCCGTTTCGCCATGAATTGGTGTCATCCCTTCATAAAGGGGTGCTGCCGACTCACGCAGGCAGAATAGTTTGCTGCCGACTCACATAGAAATGATACTCTATGAGACCCGAGTTAGATAATATGTATCTATGCCCGGGTTCCTAGACTCAAATATTGTTGGATCGTCAACCGGACCATTTTCGGTGTCGGTACTCATCGGTTCCCTCGTACCACGTCTCGGGAATCGGTACTGTGTGTCGTTTGGGTAGCGCCTTATACGGCCAACCCCCATTTTGGTACCATCTCCTTTGTGGTGGATGGATACCACGAACTCCCCCACATCTCATGAGCCCGGGGGAGATGCTGACGAATTTTTCCCGTGAGTTTTAAACCGTTAAGTGCTTCTGGCTAGTGAGTCGGCAAGGACTTAGCAGGCTGCCGACTCACTGAATCAGTGAAGAGACTTGAACCAGTGAGTCGGAAGGCCTCACATATGATGAGTCGGCAAGCCTTGGTTTATGAGAATACTTGCTTTCGGTCTCGGTACTCATCGATTCCTCATAGGTAAGCCTCAGGATTGGTACCGTGTGCCATTTGGGTGACGCCGTATGCGGCTAACACCTCTTTTGTGCCGTCTCCATTATGGTGGACAAGTACCATGCCTTCCCCTTTTTCTATGAGTAGGGGAGGTGCTGCTGAATTTTCTCGCGCATCCTTATGAGATTACAAGATTTTATATGATTAAAAGACTTCAAAACCATGCTGGCTAGGTGATTCGGCAGCACTACAGTAGCCTGCCGACTCACTGGTTCAGCAGGACCCTGCCGACTCAGTCATGTTCCGACTCAGGAGTCTGCTGACTCACTGGTGTAGCAGGGTTCTGCCGACTCAGTCACGTCCGGACTCAACAGTCTGCTGACTATGGTTCTGCCAACTCACTTGACTTAGCAATCTGCCAAATCAGTTGGGCTTGACGACTCAGCAGTCTGCCGACTCACCAGCATAACTACAACTATCATGTTTCAAATGAAACCAAGAGAACACAATGGGCATTAATTGACAAACATCAAATGAGTAAATGAATAAAAGACTCCATAATTGTATATGAAGATGATAATTATCACAAAGAGTGAAATGTTTTTCAATAAACATCTTCTTCAGCACGCACTTCACACCTTTATCAGATGTTTCCATTTTAAGGCCATGAGACTTTCTAATCTGGCGATTAATCAAGGGCTTTCTCTTTTAAATAGATGTAATTAACGTCGTTGCGTTTAGGCAACGACGGGAACTTGGGTCCCGACCCGATCTCTACTTTCATTGACGAAGTCAAATGGTGCGCAAATAGACCTAAAGTCCTTCAACTCTCGGAGGCAGAACATGTTGTCACTTCGGTGACTGGCACGCTTGCGCTATGCGATTGCCGATTCATCTCTCGTCCACATCGCTCGTGTAGCACTCGACGGGACTTGAATTTGCAATATGCATTCATGAGAACATGAGAACATGATAAATAGATAAATTTTAAATAAATAAAAATCCATTTCCACAGCGTGGCACGCCGGTGGGACTAAACTTCCCTTCATCTCTTCGCCAGAATAGAAGCCCTGTGGCCTTAATACTTAATATTGACTGTCGTTTTGAACTGACTGGCAAGTACTAACAAACCAATGGCTGGAGTATGCTTTGAACCCCTGGTCGTCCAAGACCATGCAAGGTATGGCTACCTCGTCGTACCAACTCGCTTTGGAAGCTTTCCCCCGGTCGTGAAGTTCCCCAACTTCTTAGGGGTTGCATTCGTCAACGTACTGCATCCAAGAGCTGAAAAAGAAGCTGAAGCTGAACATGAAGCTGAAGTCAAAGAGATCACTAAGAAGCTGAGCTGCCACGTTCATCACGTGGAGCATGGAAACCACAACAAGAACAAGGGAAAAGGAACCAACAGACATTTTCAACAAGCAAGGGAGAATGAGAACATTATCACTCGCCGTGCGCAAGTCTCCAATTCAGGGAAGAGTGTGCGGGTCGGTGACATGAGAATTCATTTACAAGCCAAGAAAGCCGAAGCTGTACCAGAACGGGTTACACCGACAGTACCCGTAAAGAACTCATTCCAAGCCTTGACCGGAAAAGGGGAAATGTTTAACACCTTCAAGGGCAAGCTGCCCCCGAAACTGATCAAATTCAAGCAGGTGTGGAGACCCAAAAGGGTGCAAACACCTAGGCAAGAGGAACCTGTTCCACAAGAAACAAACCAAGAGAAATAATTGATGTGAAAGTCTCGAGCTATCAGAGACCGCCACGTGTTTCAAAGCCAAAGTTCAACAGGGAGGGCCATGTGCTTATGCCCGCTTCCATATAAGAGAGCAGAGCTGCGACGATCTGCTCATGTGCCAATTGTCTGGGGGAACTCGTCGACACCTGTTGTTGTGGCCACGTGCCACCACCAAGAGAAAGCACAAAGGCCACGTGATCGCATCCTTGGCCTTGCAACCTCTCCTCTGCGGCGAACGAGACTGCTAAGAGCCATGGAAGACCTGCAAGTTGAAGCTGAGAGCAGCTCGGGAGAAATGATGTGCCTTGTGAACACATTCACACTCGGCCTGAAAAGATCAAGACAAGGGTATCTGTCGTCAAGAGATTGACCTTTCGCATGAAGCACCGCGGAGGGTCGAAAGAAGTCGCAATGGTTCGTGGCAAATTTTCACATGCCACATGGCTGGTGTAGGGAGCCGCTACGGGGCTTTGCCAACCAGCAACGAAGAGTTAGCAGAACTGGCGGAAAGACCTGGTGTTGTCACCAGGAGAAGAGCAGCGGCAGCAGCCTTAGCAGCCGCATATGGGAATGCTGATGCACCTGCAGTGCAGATGACGGCAGTTATCGCCAATGTAATTACTGCTTAGGGTAGTGGGGGCAACAATGAAATTCTGTCGCCACCGCCGCCACAAGAAATGACACCTGGGGGCACAACACAAGAAATCCCTCTTGCTGCACCCCTAGATCCGGCCGTCTTGGAGCTGCTACAATAGTATCAAGCCGAAATTGAAGTGCTTAAGTGGCAAATTAAGGCAAAGAAACTGAGGGTCACACGGCCCGAGAAATTGAAGGCTCAGGAGAAACCCAGGGTCGTAGGGATCTCAGCCCAGCGCACCATCGTGTAGTCGGTAATGAGCATCCCCAACAGTCGCTTGTGGTCACAGTCTCAGCAGCGCGCCCACAGGCTCAAATCAACTCCTGAACCTACAGTTCTTCCAACAACAGCAGCAGCAGCATCAGCCGTGACAGAACCATCTTCTACAAAGACAGCAGTCACTGCCTGCTCATGCTCCTGAGCAGTAATTTAAAATCAAGAGCCACCCCCGGTGCCACCGGTGGCTATCACCAACACCCAAATAATCAGCCGGCCCACTTCTATCCTCAGTAAGTGGACCCTGCCACCATCAGCAAGCTAATGGTGGAACAGATGATTGAAATGAAGCTCGCCGAACGGGGAGACGGAGAGCACATGGCTTTTCATGCGTATAGGGTACCCTACCCTGCACACCATGCTGTGAAAAGGCTACCCCCAGGCATTACCAAACCTCCAAAGTTTGACAAGTTCAACAGATGAGGATCCCAAAAGAACACATCGCATATTACATCAATGTGATGGGGGATTTAGCAGCCGACGAGTCGTACTTGTTGAAGTTCTTCGGCTCCTCCTTAACTGGACTTGCATTTGAATGGTACTCCAGCCTCTCGGCGGGGTCCATATCTGACTGGACTGACATGCAAAAGAAGTTCAGGGAAAGATTCTACATTGCTGAAAGGGAGGTAACAGTAGCTGAACTCTATGCAACAAAGTAAAAGAATGATGAGTCAGCACTGGATTACATCCAGCGGTGGAGGAACCTTAGCATGAGGTGCAAGCATCCTCCTCATCAAGAAGATGCAGTCCAAATCTGCAAGCAAAGTCTAAAAAGAGAACTGCTGGAAAGAATGATCGAAATGGAGATCCGGTCGTTTGATAGATTGAATAGTGTGGTGGCGGAAATAGAAGCCTTTTTGGTGAAATACTCCACCAATTCATTTACTAGTCAAAAGAATAAGCCAGTCGACAAGAAGCCTGCTGGGAAGGAGGTGCATGCAGTGGATCTCAAAACCTTTGAGCAGCAAAGAGACGGGGGCAAGGCAGTGGCCGGATCCTCTGACAACAAAGCTGAACCGAAGAGAAAGATCATCCCCTCCAAGACAAAATGAGGAAGCCATACTCCTTCCCCAGATAAAAGACCAAGACATTGTTTGATTGGGGGATTAGGTACAACAAGATCACCCCCCAACACCTAAGAGACCTGATCAGGCTCCAAATAAGGATGATCCTCGGTACTGTCGTACCATCAGATCCTGGGACATTCTTTGGAAGACTGCTATGTGTTCAAAGACATCATGGAGTCTTTGATCAAGAAAGGGGAATTTCAAATGGGGGATTACAAGCCACATGAGCCACCTGTCCGGCAAGCTGCGATCAATATGATCTCTCTATACTAGCAATTGCTAGAAGAGATCTCCGAAGCCAGCACAGAGAAAACATATGAGAGTCATATCCTCACCACAATCAAGGAGCTGGAGGAGTGACAGAGAATATCCAACAAAACAAAGAAGAGACTAGAAAAGAAACCAGCTCCTAAAGTGCATATTCGGGGTGTGACACCTCAGCCACCTGTGCGGTTGTCACCCCGATATGGTATCCAATAGAACCCAGGGCTGTCATCCAAAGAAACTCTGGCAATAGAAGGCTCGAAAGCCTTACCACTATACAGAGGGGGCAGCCCTTTGCTTGAGTGCTTGCAAGCGCTAATTGATGAATTAGATGATATGAGCCGCCGGACAGGCATCCCGTATGACTACAAGAGTATGTTCCATGGGATGAGCTTGAGAAGCTGACGTTGGAAGCACCCATTGGGCAAGAGACACCTCAGCCCCAAGAAGACCTATTCTGGGGGCAGGAAACTACAAAACCCAAGAAAAAGAAGAAAAGATCCAATAAAAAGAAGGCAGTTGCGCCCCTCTCGTGCAACACCATTTCATCTTTGCTGGGTTTAACTGAGCATTACGATGAGGAAGTAATCTATTCCCCATCCAATGACGTCAACCAAGTCGGAGCTTCAGGGGCCGAATTCGTAACAAGATCCGGGAGGAAATGGGGACGCCCTCCTCTGGCTAATAAAAATATCATCTTCAGGGGGGAGCCCTCCTATCAAATCCCGGAACCCGAAGTTCGAGGGGTGCAGGTTCCACCTCCTCCAGGGCTCTATACTAATGAAGAGGCTGGGGGCACGGTCCCATCTTTTGCTGAGTTTTTAGCGGCAGAAGAACAAACCAAAATGTTGTCTAAACCTCCAACAGCACAAAAGAAAGCTAGCAATGAGCAAAATAGACCAGTCGATGGACTCCAGGCCAAAAATGGCGCAAATGACAAGGAAAAATTGAAGCTGGATGATGTCGGAGCAGAAAGTAGGATCATCAAGCTACTGAAGAAAATCCCTACACGGTTCAGTGTTTGGGAAATTCTGTCACTAAGTGAAGAGACCAGAAGGGTGCTGATCACAGCCTTGCAGAATCTGGCACATATGAGACCTGCCTGGCAGAAATGTAGGTGGAGGCTGCCGTCGCCAACACGGAGTCTATCACATTTACTTCAGAGGACATGCTCCTCCCCACGACCACTCACAATAGACCCCTATACATGAGGGGGCAATTGAATGGGCTCCCCCTAAACAGAATTCTGGTGGATCCTGGAGCCACCGTCACATTCTACCATAAGATTTATCAAAAGTATCACTTTAATGTGCATCTTGCCCCTGCACACGATGTGAGAATAGCGGTTTCAACCAGAAGTTTGAGGTTCCCCTGGGGGTCGCGTGTTCGACTTGATTCTGGGGGACTTCAAGACAAAAGTCCAATTTCATGTGATCAATGCAAGCACGTCTTGCAAAGCTTTGTTGGGTCGGCCTTGGCTCCATCAAAACGGAGTGGTCCCATCAACATTGCACCAGTGCATTAAATATATCAGAGAAGGGGAGGAGCAAAGGCTTTCGCCGATGCACAACTATTCGAAGTCTATGATGTCATCTCCTTGATGCTAATCTGTATCTGGAGCACTCGGAAAGCCAAGTCCCTTAAGAGGCAAAGGAAAAGAGATCATCATTGCTGATGAGTGGTTTCTACCACCACGCCAGGGATCGCCGCTGCAGAGCCAGCACCAACAACAAAGATGAATGTGCAGTCATGTGATGCCTCAGCTTGCAAACATGGTTCGGCTGTGCAAATAGAAGATAAAGAGCCAGAACTTATTCTAGTTCCAGAAGGCCTAACAAAGCTGGCCACTGAAATAGACTGTCAAACTGTGAGGGCGTTGAAGACCATGGTGATATCTCACCTAGGTGGCCGCTTCACGGTCTTCTATACAGCCGAAGAGCAACCAATGAGAAGGGATGATGGTTGTAAAATCCCCGAAGAGACCGGAGATCCCTTGGTACCAATCATGGGGTTCTCCGACATGTCTAATACAGTCACCAAATTGGCTGAAAGACAACAAATCCCTCTCTGCCAACGTCTCAGCCAGAGGGAGATGTTCAGAAAACTATGGTACCCTCCAACATGGATAGGGAGCTGTTGAAAATTACACAGCACCCGGACTCGCTTGTCACTGGGAGGAGGCTATACCGTTGGCATGATCAGCATGGCCAACCAAACAGAAAGGAGTCCATCAGGGGTAGTTTATGATGACTACCCTGAAGAAAGAGATGCAGCTAGAACAGCTGCAGACACAATGATGAACCTCCCAGGGGCAATGATGTCTCCTGTGTGACCCCGAATTTTATTCATTTTATATTCTATGTATGTGAAGTTTACTTGTTCTTGTATATATGGTGTGTATTAAATTTATGCATATTATAATTATAAATTACTCATGTGCATATGTATGCATATATGTTATTTTATGTGAAAATAAATAGTTAGCTATTTTTATACATGTTACACTTGTTTAAACCTTATGCAAATTGTATTTGAGAATGTTGTGCATACAATGAGATTATTGCCATACATCTTGTAAGTACATATGAGGTAAATATTTAAATGTGCATGCATATCTAATTATTAATGTACATGTTGCATTTGTTTAATCCATGCATGTTGTATGTAATTCGTTGTGTTATACATGTATATATATATATAGATATGTTTAACCATGTGCATGTAATATCTACTTATTTTCGTAACTATTAAATTGTTTGATGTGTTGGTAAATCTATTTAATGTATACCTATTTTCTGGCCGAGATGCACAGTTGGCGGCAACATGGAGGCCGCTGACTGCATGGCCATAGGGATTGGCGTCCAGATCGATGGACGCCAACCACCCCTGTTGGCAGCACCATAGGTGGACGCCAAGTTCCCTGCAGTGTGACGGTTTCAGATTTGGTAACGCCTACGTTTTGTCCAGTTCCAGTTTAGGAAACCATCCCAAACTGTAGGAGACTACCTAATGTGTACCCAACCTACCCAGCTCCATAAAGTCACCCTATTCCTGCCGGATTAAGTCTTTTGGCCTTTGTGAGACCCTAGAACCCTTTGTGGAGAAAATCTGATCTTTGGAGAGCTGGATCCGGCGACTAGAGGAGTTTTCTGGAGATCTGCACCGACTGGAGGATAGTCCTTACATAGAAGAAGCATCCCCAACTCCGAGGATCAATCTACATCAACAGAGGAACCGGATCTGAAGAGGTTTTGAGCACCTTCTGGCTGGGCCGAGGAGGGCTTCTTCGGCAAGATTTGACCTCTGTAGATTAATTTTGAGGCAAGTAACCTATGGATGTCAACCCTACTCATGTCCCCTTAGGTCCTAGCATTTTTCTGGATATTCCCTCGTGTCCTGGAACCTCGAAATTTCCTTGAAATTATGTGCTGCTTGCATGGTCTGCTAATAGGAAGTTGGCGGCCACATACTGTGCCGCCAAAATCCTGTGTTGGCAGCATGATCCTGTGCCTTTAACACAGTTGGCGTGTAAGACCCGGCCCTCCTGGTCCCTTTGGCCCCGTCCTCAAGGTCGCGACAAGCGCCCTGGCCGCGACTTGGTCGCGCCAGATCGTCCTGCCACGACAGGTTTGAGTCGCGCCGTACCTGGCCGTCACGTTCTTGTCGCGACGGGGGTAGCCGTCGCTTACTTGTCGCGGCGTCTGACGGCGTCGCGACTGCTTTCCTGACAGACGTGACCACTGTCCTTTCTGTCAGAATGGCTTTATCGGGTGTCAGGCACACGCAGCTTTGACGCGACCTGGTCAGCCGTCGTGATTGCTTTTCCGATCTTCGAGGTTTGACCACCTTTTTGGGGTCGCACCGAGGGCGACTGTCGCGACATGATCGCGACGCCTAGGGGCGACGCGACACGGTGGTGGTCGCGCGTGGTCGGCCAGTCGCATTCTGAGGGCCGTCGATTTTAAACCGAGTGTTGCGCCCCATTCTCCCCTCTCCCCTTTCTCTCCTTCTTCTTCCCCTCTCCTTCCCTCCGAGCTCTCTTGCGGTTCTCTCGTCCATTCTTCATGCCCGAGGTGTCGTGCTGAGGTGGTGTGGTCCTGTTCGTGCAGGGGCCGTGTTCATGTTGCGTGGAGTGAGGAGGAGGTGGTCATTCCTACGTGAAGGCCCCAACGGGTCGGCTCTTCACGTGGAGGTAGGGCCCTTGATCCTCTCACCCTAAGCATGCTCCCCTCCCTCTAGAGACGGTGTTTCCTCGTGGTTTGTGGTTGTGGGAGTGTGAGGATCCATACTCGTGGTTGAGTGAGGTTTCCCCTTCGAGCGTAGATCCTTGTTAATCCATGTTTGTGGGGCTCTAAGGGTGGTTTGAGGGATTTACAGATTTCATACATGTTGCACATGCTCCCCTCCCCCTGTGGAATGTTATTTCGTGTTTTTGGGTGGTCCCGGAGGGACTGCTCCGGAACCCCCCCCCCCCCCTCTGAGAGACGTGACCACTATAGAGGTCGCGATCTTGTCACGACAGCCTGGCTGGTCGCAACATGATCGCGATGATCTTGCATGTTGCGACCTAGTCGCGACGGCAAGGGACGCCGCGACAATGTCGGGACAGGGAAGGGCGTCGTGACAAGGTCGCGACGGCCCGATGTGTTGCGAATACAGCCGAGAACA
Source organism: Colocasia esculenta (assembly GCA_014218235.1). Classification (NCBI taxonomy): domain Eukaryota; kingdom Viridiplantae; phylum Streptophyta; class Magnoliopsida; order Alismatales; family Araceae; genus Colocasia; species Colocasia esculenta. The sequence continues at coordinate 28,244 of JACBKR010003046.1, forward strand.
GGTTTTGGTCTTCGCCATTTCCGCTTCTTCTACTGTACTGTGGCACCTATGCTAGTTTCCTAGTATGGTCCTACACTAGTCGTTCGCCTGGTGCTCGGCACTTGAGGGCTTGTCCCGCGTGTGAGGTTGTTACCGTTGCCTGGGACCCCCGTCCTCGGGAGCCTGTTGAGGGAGTACTCCGGGCTACGAGCGTGCTCGAGTTGGCAGCCCAGCAGGCAGACTCTGGAGCTGAGGGAAAAATGGTGGTTAGGACAGCGGTGTTGAGTCGTTTGTAGAGCTCTCGTGGTTGTTCTGGGACGTCGAGGATGGTTAGGAGTTCTACCCCGCACAGGCCAGCCAGTCCTGTTTCTCACTACCTCGCTCCTTGTGGCCCCAGAACCACTAGGGGAGGTCAGGCGTGGGACCGTAGTCCGGCCAGACTACGGCGGTTACTGTTGTGTACTTTGTGTCCTACCTCGCTCTGACGAGATGTGAGGGTTAGGACTTGGATCGAGGGTAAGATGTTGGTGGGCACACCGGACCTTGACTAGTGGTAGTGCTTCCGTAGCTAGTGTTCCTTGCTAGGCGGAGTCCCCTATGTCTGTGTTTGCTAGCCTTGTGGTGGTCACGACGAGCAGTCGTACGGAGTTTCCGACCGTGTTGTGTTTCCGCACCGCGCTATTGTAGCTTCACTTCCGCACTTCCGGTTGTAAGTAGAAGATATAAACTGATGTCAATATTTATTATATATTTTCTTCTACCTGTTAGAGATAGTAGGAGATTGGTAGTCCTACTGAGCTTCTGTTGTGAAGCTCATCCCTTTCTTTCCCAGGTGAGACTTCTCAGCAGCGGCAGGGCGCACGACGGCCGTTCGGACGAGACGGGGCTGTAGTGGAGTCTCCGTAGCTAGTAGTGGTTCCCCTTTTCAGTGTACGTCACCCTCGGGGTATGCCCCTAAGGGATCTGTTTTTCCCTGCCTCTTACTTGTACTAGCGTGCGTGCATTGGGACTGTACTTAGAGCGGTACGTAGCGGTCTCGCTCTCTTTTCTTTTTCCGCTTGTACGCTTCTAGTTTAGCAGTTGACGTTTACTTCCGTACATATCATGTTAGATATATATTATAGCCCTTTTGGGTCTCCGGATCCATGGGCGGCGACCGCAAAAATCAGGTCCTTGGCGTGGCCGAGGTCGGGTTCTCGGGGTCATTACAGTGGTATCAAAGCTAGGGTCTGACAGGACTTGTAGTGGATTTAAACTGTGACATAAAGTCCCAACAGTAGCACAAGTACACTGCTAGCTGACCGAGTGGTATTATTAACCTTTGTTGATTGTGTGTCATACATGACATGGCTTCGCGTCGACGCATGAAGGATAGAGAGCTGATTGAGCAGTAGGATGAGTCTGAGTTGCCCGGCAGGGCAGGTTCAGGAGGAGGTGTCGCAGAGGAGTCAGTGGCACAGCCTCAGGGTGCAGCGGCAGGCGGGCAGCAGCAGCAGGAGTACCATCCTCAGCAGCAGCAGTACGCAAATTGGTTCCCCATGGCCGAGCAGTTCTTCAAGGCCATGTACTAGGGAGCGTGGCAGCCCGGGCAGGCAGCAGCAGGTGGTCAGCCTCCGGTACCTCCCCTGCTGGTGCCGGAGCAGCAAGCAGAGCCAGAGGTGGAGCATCCAGAGCGTCAGCAGCGGTCGGGTACTGGGAGTACCCGGGCCGGGCAGCGGAGGACGACGGTTACGAAGGACAGAACCGCTCTCCTTGAGAGGTTCTTGCATCTCCAGCCACCGATGTTCTCCGGTAAGTATGATCTAGATAAGGGAGAAAGCTGGACCCATGAGTTAGAGCGCACTTCGAGACCATGGAGTGCGCTGAGAAGGACCAGGTTCGTCTGGCAGTGTACCAGCTCAAGGAGCAGCCCATGAGTGGTGGAGAGTTCAGAGGCAGACTCACTTCCACGGGTAGCAGTTGGATCAGATTGCTTGGCAGCGGTTCTTGGAGGTCTTTCATGGCGAGTACTCCCCGACTTCGCTCGACGTGAGAGGCGAGACAGTTCCACGAGTTGGTGCAGGGCGATTCACCATTTCTCAGTACCATCAGATGTTCGTCCGGTTGTTGAGGCATGTTCCTCATGTTGCAGACAGTGAGCAGGCGTGTGCAGAACAGGTTCATAGCAGGACTGAGACCAGACCTGAGGTGGGGTGTGACGGCTCACATGTGTACCACCTTAGGAGAGGTCGTGGTTAAGGCCACCGCCTTGGAGAGGGAGACTTGGCACAGCAGCAGCAGCAGGGAGGAGCCTCTTCCAGGTCCTCGCCGTACCAGCGTCCCGTCGGGAGCCGCGGTATCACGACTTCCTCTTCCTCAGGCTCGGGCAGTTCCGGTAGCTCTGGAATTCGCTCGAAGTTCAGGCAGTTGCCTACTCGCGGGGGGGGTCGGAGCCGGCAGTAGAGGCGTCAGTCTAGGTTTGCAGAGCAGTCAGTGCAGCAGGGAGCCGAGCAGAGCAGATGGAGGCAGTTTGCTACACTTGTGGGTTGTCGGGCCACTTCTGGAGGGATTGCCCAACAGGGCAAGTTTCGCAGTAGCAGCAGCCTATACAACATGTGCAGCAGCTACCTCAGTACCAGTACCCTCAGCAGCAGTAGGCACCCCATCAGCAACAGCAGGGGCAGCACCAGTAGCAGGCCCAGCAGTTTCCATAGTTTCAGCAGCCGCAGCAGTACCAGCCGTACCAGCAGCAGCAGCAGTTCCCTCAGTGCCAACAGCCGCCGCAGCAGCAACAGCCAAAGCAGCAGCAACCCCAGTAGGCGCCACAGGCGTGGGCGTGGTCGCGGCCGTGTGAAGGCACTCACCAGGGAGCAGGCCGGGGTCGAACCTGGTTATAGGTACCCTGCCTATCTTGGTAGAGCTGCTCATGTTTGGTTGATCCCGGTGGTTCTTTGTGTTTTGCTTCCGAGAAGTTTTACGAGTCTTTGGCTTGTCACGCACCTGAGAGGCAGTGTGACGTGATGGTTGATCTCTCATCTAGTGACTATATGCGTTCTTTTGGTTACCTGGAGGGTGTGACAGTTGAGGTTGAGGGGCACCAGTTGTCGGCCAGGTTGTACGCGTTGCAGCTTCGTGACTTTGACGTTATCCTGGGCATGGACTGGTTGGAGGCTCACTCAGCCATGGTTGATTTTC
>JACBKR010003047.1:0-31300 GCA_014218235.1 Colocasia esculenta
GGTAGATCAAATTACATCAGAAATCTGCTCAGTGGAGCTATTCTAATGAGTCCACCTACTACTCTTGTTATTCATTTACCATTGCAGCATCTTCTTCCCAGGCTCAGACAATATTGTTGCACTTTTAAATTCAATTAGAAGTTCACTTCTATCTTTTCTATTGTTAGATACATCTCCAACTATATTAGAGATCGAAAATATATTTACAAAGGTATTTGAGAAAGTGCAATAAGTAGTATCTCTCATGTCTTAATTACCCCACTGACAGCAGCTACTGTTACTGGTTGGCATGCGAGCAAGCCCTTTGTATATCACCATATGATGAAGAAGATGCCATTGCCAAACTCCTCAGCTGACAAAAGTCGCAAATATTCCTGCACAATGTCAAATCACTTCGATTCTCTGGTTGAGACAGGCCCCCCCTTCTCCTCCTCTTTTTTGTCCCCAGGTCATTGGTCATGCACTAACACATATGTTACCGACCAACCACCATGTCCAAAATACGTAGTTGTCCTACACTAGACCACGGGGAATTCGTGCTGGAATTTGCCCCACTTCGCTACTCTCTTTTTTTTTTTTCCTCTCTCTTTTACGACCAATTGCAAACTGAGAATATTTGCCGACCGTGGTGGTAGCATTTGCAGTCCACTGCTGTAGAGAGCACCATCCACGCAAGAGTCCTCAAAGGCACATCAGCATAGGCGATTCTTCTGGCCAAACCCAGGTTGCAGCAAACAGTTACTTTGAGATGTCTAACCTGCCTTTGTCAGTCCAACTCGCTTCACCCAGCATCCGTTGTAGTGGAACTAACTACAATGGGGCAAGGAAGAAGCAATCTCGAGCTCTATGTAATAGCGAACAATTTCAAATAAGGAGTCGTTCGAATGCACGTCTTCTTCTCAATCATATCCCCAATGGAGTGGAAAAAAGATTGTTTGAATACAAGACGAGAGAGATGTTAAAAGCACTCATGATGTGATGCCCAGGTGGCTCTGACACGATTTCTTTCTAATTTTCTAAGAAGCTACTTCTGAAAAATAGCACTAATTTATCGGATTCCATATTGAATGTTCAACTCATATACTCGTCATGCCTTACCAACTTGGCACCTGATTCAACATCTGCAAAACTGTGCTCGAGGATGAGCTATCAGAATGTGATCTCTTAAGCATAAACTATAGCCATGGAACTGCACTGCATGACCATGGACCATGAATAAGCATTAAACATTTAAATCATTCTGACCTCTCCATAAGATCAGAAAGGGCCTTCTGCAAGTTAAATATCTCTTCGTCCCTTTGACGTAGCTCCTGCTTTAACTCTCAATCTCTTTGAGATGACCTTCGCACTCATGCAAGTTCGTCCGTTGCCTTTTCAACTCCCCACACTCGGCGTTAGCATCAGCATTCCTCTTCAAGGTAACAGTGTCACCCTGTGGAGAATCAGACAAACATCTTGCGAATGTAGATGCCAATGGTTTTACTCTTCTCAAGCCTTAAAGATACAAGTTTCTGGGGCCGTCCATAAGAATCCTGAGTGTAGATAGAATTATGAAAACATTAAATGCTGTAATAAGCCCTCCAACAAACTCAAAAAAAACTGTTGTTACTAGCACAGCAATTCAAAAGTCCACATCACATTTTATTTATATGCGTATCAGAACCCTCCTAGCAAACACATAATTGTCAATGATACAAGTATGGAAATTCAAAATTAGGCATCAACATTCTACTAAAAAGTATGTGCATCAAGATGTATCAATTATGGAAATTCAAAATTAGGCATCAACATTCTACTAAAATGCACGTGCATCAAGATGTATCTAGTTTAGCATGAGTTCTAATTTTCCTTCACATTGCAACAGTGCAACTATACCTTTATCTGCCATTCAAACTTATGTGTGACATTACGAAGCCATGAAAACACAGAAATATTCATGTAGATCACAGCAACTATACCTTCTCATCTGTGCCTTTTATTCCTCAAATGCATCAAATGCCTCTTTGCAATCCTGAAAGCATACGTGGAGTATGTCTGTCCAGAGATTTTCAACTCAGGCTGCAAAACTGAAGACTCAGAACAAATGGCACTTCCAGTACACAAGGAACAAATGCAAATAACTTTAATTTGTACCTGAATGGTAACATTGGAACAGTTGGGAAATAATTTCAGCAAATCTTCACTGGGAACATCGATTGGTATTCTATGAAGCAATAGCTTTGCAATATCTGCTTCTGATACCTGCACATACGAAAAATAATTTACGACTCAAAGAGAAGTGTGAACAAGAGCAAGATGTAGCTCATTCACCAACCTTTTTGCCTTCAACAGCAATAGGATCATCAAATCCATGTTTCATCTTAGCAAGGACTATCTTCATTGCTGCTTCTGCATCAGCTAGGCAATCATGTGGATCACCATCCTTCCTGAGTTCATTGCATAAATAGACTGTCCAAATGAAAGGTGAACGGGAAAAATTAAACCAAGTTATTAGCAAAAACAGACTTTCATGAAGAAAATGATACTTCGATCAAAATTTATTGATGTTGCTTGTTACAATTAAACAAAAGAAAAAGAAATGCCGTCCTATGACATGGGAAAAAAATGCATGTCGATTTGCACTCTTCCTATGCAAAATGTGGAGTAGGCTCTGATGATATTCATGACAATGATGATGATGATGACTATGGTGAAAAAAGTATTAGTCATGACCATGCCAAATTCATGAGACATTTACTTGTTATATCCATTACCGCCGCAGTAAGCATTCTCATTGTCAAAACAATTAGTAAAAGCATATCTTCAGGATGCTTCAATAAAGAGGGCAGCATGATGATACATCACATGGTTCACGTAATTATTGACACAAAATCTAGGTCAACGACTACATTTTTCTTTCAAGAAAGGGAAGAGATGTAGAAGAAACAGAGGATAAGAAAAAAGGGTAGTTGTCCCTTCTGTTACTCCTCAGCCTGTGACAAAGGGAAGATAGTCATTCCAGTTACTAAAGAGAGCTCTACTTCTACGTGATCAGCAAGGAAGACTAGGACCACTTGTTTGCTACTCTAGTCTTGTAAAATGTGGTCTAGTACATAGATGGGAGAATCGGCCCAAGCCGATACCGAACCAATACGTCCAATACCGGCCTAAAGAGGATCCCTTAAAGGCCAAATCACTTGAACTCGCCGAAACCATCTGATACCACTGAAGCCGACACCGAAACGTATCGGTTTCGGACCCGGCCGAAACCGATACCCCCATCCTTGGTCTAGTAAGCAATTACAAAGTGGGGATTGGTGGAGGAGCCATTGTCATCTCCCAGACTGGTGGGGTTCACTACTGTGAGCATTCTTGTGGTGCATGGAGAGAGAAAATAAGACTTCTTCGGGATGAAGCCTAGAGCATATGGCAGATCTTAAGGCATTTGTAATTGCCTCAAGGATGTGGCAGCAGCTCATCACTGTAGACTAATCAGACATTGAAATATATATTATAGGGCATTTTGGGGGTGCTTTTTAGACCCTCTTAAAACTCATTTTAGAAAGAAGGTGGTTCAAATAGAAGGGAGTACAATGCCCTTTTCCCCTCAAGAGTCAAGAGTGCTTGAATTCCCCCTTCCCACTGCCATTCTCACCCTCTTCTGCATTCATTTGTGAGATTTTCCTCCTTTGTTAGTGTAAACATCCCAATTTTAGAAGGCCAAATACACATTGGACTCTGATTATTCTAACAGATCGGCCTGTTTAGCTAGTGTAAGCCCAAAAGACTTTAAATAAATTATAAAACAAACACTATCTATAGAAAAGACCAAATTAGATGAAACTTGGCCCATTGGGAAGATATTTTAATTCTCTATAACTTTCATGTTGATCATTTTCTGAAATTATATCGATTATAGGTGTAAAAGATTAACTAATAAATCCACATGGGAGTCAGAAGATTTCAAAATTACCAGCATGCCACTGTATGCATGGCAGTGGCTGGATGGGTTTAGACAATTTAATCACCTATATAGAGGGAGGGGTTATGGGATTTCTCCCATTCCATTCCATCCCTCACTCGGGTAGAGGTGCAGAAAGGGGAGGAGAGAGTTTGCAGACAAAGCCAGAGAAGGAAGGCAAAAGGAATAAAAGGTATGGATTCTAATTAGTTTTCTTTAAGTAATATTAATTAGTTTAATAGTACTTATTTAGGAGAAAATATTTTTATTTTGTTTATGGTTAAGGTGATCATCTTTAATATTTGGTGAGTCCACAGAGGCGACTTAAAAAGATTTAAAGGGGTATTTCTAGAGTTGGTTCATATCATGTTATTTGTTATTTATGTTATTTTAATCTGTTTTGATGTCTTGAAGCCTAATTTTGCATATATAGACTGCATAATTAATTTTGGGATGTCTACATAACAATAATCATTATAATATTATTTAATTAAATCATTGGCTTAAGTATGAAGGGGTGAAATGTAAGCTTCATTAATAGGGTGTTTGGTTGCAGTTTTTTACCTTTTTTTTCTCTAAAATTTTAAAAAAAGAGAAGATGTTCATTAACACATGTTTGGTAAGACAATTTTTTTTTAGAGAAAAAATTTCACCTATGTAAAACTCTCTCTAAAAAAAAAAACACTCTTGACCAGTTTTTTTTACCACTTTCTCACACAACAAAAGCCAAAACCCTCTCTCCCTTTTGAAAATTCTGCTATTCCTCTCCGACCACAGGGATAAAAGAGTGACATGAAGGTTGAGCCACCAAATAATTCTATCCCTCTTGAGCACCCACCTCCTGTGCCATTTGGCAAATGGCTGCTACACTGCAACGAACTGTCCAAGAAGCTGTTGGATCCTCTGTCGAATCCTTTCCCACAATGCCTTGGCAAAAAGACATGAAGTGAAGATATGGTCCATGTCCTCTTCCGCCTCCCCACACAAACAACACTGAGTAGAGATGTTCTGAAGAAAAACAATCACCCTATCACAAGTTGGTAGCCGGCCATGAGAGATCCTCCATATGAGCACATTCACCTTAAATGGGCTTTTGGGGCCCACACTAGAGAAAACCATAGGTATCACAAATCACCATCTGAAAGAACCTGATAGGCTGACCGCATCAAGAACCTGCCTCCTTTCTCCCACCTCTACATCTAGGAATCGATCGTACCAACCTGAAGTCTGAAATCCAAAAGAAAAGCTAAGAGGTTTACCAGCAGTTCCAACTCACATGACGAGAGAGATCGCCTGAAGAAGGGGGTCCAAACACCCCCCAACAGTTGATCATTATAAGCTTGAGCCACAGAATCCTCAGCCTACCTGCTACACCAAATAAAGACGAGAATGCCTTTGCAAGAGAACAATCCCCACACCATCTATCCTGCCAAAATAAACATATTTGCTCGTCCTCCAACTGCCACCTCATACTGGCTCTGACGAACTCCACACTCTGCAATATACCTCTAGATCGGAGAAACAAGATACAAGTGTGCAGGGATAGCACCCCACACCTTGGCAGAAATATAGTACCTTTGAGAGATGAGTTGAACCCATAAGCCACCATCCTCTGCCCCCAGCCTCCACAGCCACTTACTAAGCAGCGCTATGTTGAAACTTTTAATATTCTTGATACACACACCCTCGCTTCCTAAGTCCGATAGACTCTCCCCCATGCGATATCATGCCACCCTCTTACCCTACTTCTATTGCCATGCCAAAACTTGTCTGAATGCCCTCCAGCTTCCTGCCACTGTCTTCGAGATCCTGAAGATAGATAAGAAATAAATCGGTAGACTATCCAGCATCGATCTACAAAGAGCCAGTCAGCCCCCATTTGATAGTCCAGCCTTTCACTCCGGCAACCTAGACTAACACCCCCTACCAGTCCCTGCAATGAATACCTCTTGGAGAAAGAGGAAGGCCAAGATAAGATAACGGAAAGGATCCAATCTGACACCCAAACATAAGGGCTGCCCTTGAAATTGTTGCCTCTTCCATGTTGATTCCAAACATCTGACTTTTTTTGTAATTCATCCTCAGTCATGTGATATCCTGTACCATCTGTAACATCATGCTAACATCAATAAGTTGTTGATCTTCATTAGCCAAAAATAAAATAATGTCGTCAGCATACTGCAAGTGAAAGATATTGATACCTCATCCTATCTGGAAGCCACGAATAATGCCCTCCGCCTCAGCTCTTTAGAACAACCTACTGAACATCTAAGCCACCAGCACAAAGCCCTATCTGAGCTTCTCCCACTGACAAAAGAGGTCGAAGGCTGCCCATTAATGAGCACCAAGAACGCAATAGACGAAATACATTCCCTAATCTAGAGAACAACTTGTAATGAAACCCATCTTTGCCAACACATGGTAGACACAATTCCAGTTTTAAGGAGTCTTTGGTGAGAACTACTTCATACTTTGCTTTTAGGAGTCTTCCTCTTCATCCATCAAACATGCCTCCTCAAGTGAATCCATCGCATGTATGTGCTGAATAAGGTTCTCTTTAGCTTGTCTTCCAGGAAGGCATTTGCTCTTGCCCCAAGCTGAGAGCTGCCACAGCTTCTTAACTAGCAATGTCAGCCCCCCACCCTGACGAACAAAAGCAGCCCATGCTTCATGGACAATGCCCATAAAATATGCCTCCTTGAACCAGAAACTCCTAAATCTGAAGATATGTCTCCTCAATTGCTTGTGGATGGATGACAATAGAATAGGTTTATGATCAAATCCCACTCTAGCCAAACAAGAAGACTGCATGCGAGGAAAATGGTCCTCCCACTCCACTGACACCAGAAACCTATCCACCCTGAAGCAAGACGACCTCCCTTTGAAGTTGGACCAGGTGAACTGTGTGTGCGCTAACCCAATGTCTATAAGAGCAGCGTGGTGGATGAAATCACAAAAATTCTCTCACCCTGCAGATAAAAGAGAACTGGTCCTTTCTGAAGCTGCTACACTATATTAAAGTCTCCTCCTACACACCACGGTCTATCGAATGCTAGGTGGAAGTCAATGAACTCCTGCCACAACACACTCTTTCCTTCCCTAGACTAAAGGCCATATACCCCAGAGAAATCCCAGAAAAAGACATCTCTCAAGCACTTGAAATGAAGCGAAATGGCCCACCGGCCCACAACCCTATCCACCTCCACCTCAAATGGATTCCACAACACCATAATACCCCCAGCCCTGCCACTTTCCCCCCCCCCCCAACCTCCTCACATTCCAAGAGATGATCTTTATGATGACTAAGGAGATGTCGACCTCCTCTAGGGCCCTCCCTCAACTACCCCCTCCTCCTTGCTGTTCCTCGCCCTCAAATATGATTTCTCTCTCTTCGCCTCCCTAGCCTATGCCACTGCCATCTGTTTTGAATAAGAGGAATAGAGCCCTTAAACCCCTTACTTCCTACTAGTCCCTAAAGTGTTCCGCAGAGACCCTCTCCACCATCTCCAGCAACTCCTTGTCCTTATCCTTAGCAAATCTCCCTCCTTCACTTCCCGACAACACCTACGCAACCCCACCCCCCCCCCTCCCCGCGCGCATTGGGTGACTCGGGGATTTCCGCCTCCAAGGCCCACTTGAGGACCACATCTTCTTCCACCGATGGGACCTCCGATACTCTGAGATCCCCAAGAGACATATGGGTCCTTAATCGTTCCCACACAAGGAGCTCTCCCTGATAGGTAATGAAGGATGATGAGAATCCCTGTTTTGCTTTTCCCGTCAATTCCTAGGCCACCTCCGCTGCTAAACCTTCTGAAGGTGCTTTCCAAGGGAGTGCAAGAGTGGGGGCCTGTCCCCAACAGACCGAAATAGTCAAATGTTTGAGGTGGAGCCCCACAACGGTCTTCTCGGCAGGCCCCGATGAACCCTCCTTGGCCATCCTTGTGGAAGGGAGGCGGTGAGCATGAGCTGAGAGAGAGAGAGAGAGGAGGGGGGGGGGGAGGACCCCCTTGACGAAGACCCAATGGCGCCGCCCGAACCTTTGCGAACCGGTTCACAAGTCTCCCAACGAGAGCCAGTCCATTAGAAGCCTTCGGACCAGCCCTCTATTTCAAATGGCCCGCCCAAGCATCATCTTCCTCCTTCGAACAGGTGGATTGTCGCCCTAGGACCCCTGCTTCCACCTACACCACACCCACACCCAGAGAATGATGGGGATGTCATGGAGGTCTGCTGTAAAGATTGCTAGTATCACCGCGGGACAAGTCACTAGCAGATCGACGAGCACCGACATTCAAGACCCCCCCCTCCAAAAGGCCATCGAACTGCTCTCAACCCTGGCAAAGTCCTTCACTAGGAACCCCATGCCTTCTTCATCGCACAGGTGGAGGGGGACACCCTCAACTACAACTCAGACCTTCCTCCCCTGAGGGTTGGGGAAGGTCCCCATATGCTCCGGCCATTCTATATCCTGAGTAGGGCACCGACAACCACTAGAAAACTTAGTTTCAAGGTTTGGCGCATCCCCGATTCGGACCGGATTGGATTTTTCCTGATCCTATCCGATTCGGGCGGATCGAACCGATTCGATTCGATCCGCTTGGATTCGGCCAGAACCCTTATTGAAGGGATCCGGGCGCATCGGGCGAGCCGCGCATCGGATCCTCCCTGATCCGATGCGATTCGGGGGGATCGGCCCGGCTCGATCCGGCGCGCCAAACCATGCTTAGTTTAACTACCGCTTCGATCGCCTCCACGTCGTGGCACACCGCGAGGAAATACAACTAGGCCACCTCCACGGCCTACAAATTCTCCAATGAGCTTTTGAAGACTCGACACGACGTTTTCGAAATGAGTTGCAAATAAACCAAAAAAGTTAACTCAAACAAGACTTTTTTTAACTTAGAACAAAAAATTCAATGCAACCATTTCTAGAGTAACTTTGAGGGGGGAAATACTCCCAAAAATACTATATTTATTTAACGCCACTCAAATAGTCTCTCATCATGATGATAATCCTTTTGGAAGGAGAGTGTTTTTTTTTTTCTAATTCACATTGATATATTGAGTGCTTCTTTTACTTTTAAGAAAATATGGTTTGACCACCTTCAAGAAAAAGAATAAACAATTAGTTGTCATTGCTAGTAGCATCACTGCATAATCTTCAGCATGCAACAAAAGAGAAAGGAAACCAACATATGGATTTTTTGTCAATCAAGTGATCAACTGGTACACTCCAATTTCAAAACTCCTTGGGAATTTTCAACCAAGAGTTTTACTTAGAACAGTACTAATGGTCTGAGAACTTTACTGATAGTAATTTTTAAAAAAAAATTATGGGTCATTTGATTGTCTTCTGACATTTAATTTGACACACAATTTCTACCTATTTTCTATGTAATGGCTCTACCATTTTCCTCTCGGGGCGAAAAGAGGACTAAAGGAAACCTACATGCAGATCCCTCAAAGCTCCTCTCCATAAAATGATATTTCCTATTTCCTTTCAAGAGTTCACTGAACAATGTCTTTGTCATGTATAGGATAGACCAAACTGTCTTTGCCAGATCTTTTACAAAACAATATCTGAATCTTTTCATAGCAAGCATCCATTTATCCTCAAATTCAAACACCTAAAGGACAGTAGTCATTCTTAATTCCTACCGAAGTTCTGTATCAGAAGTTCTGCCTGTTGATCGAGTCATATTCTTCCACCAGGACATAGAATGTTTCTACATCTGCATCTCACTTGTAAATAAAAACTCTTCAAATACCTAATGTTCCACCAGCATAATAGCATCCAAATCAAGCATATTTCAACTTTAAAAAATGTGTGTTTATCCTATCCATCACATTTAGATTAATCAACCAACTCATATGATGAACCCGAATAGTATATAAAAGAATTGGAACAACTCAATGTATGAGATTATAAATTTAATATTTATAGGGTATATGGGAACAGTTTTTCTCTGAAATTAGTTATACTAAAAATTTTGTTTCACTTAAATTTGTCTCAATCTTTAAAGGTGTTGTATAGTGGTTGATGATCCACCGGTGAACTGCAATAACTTCTGAAAATTGTGGAGCCATGTTTGATAAAAATGGATGCCCATCCTGTGCAGCCACCACTACATTGTCCTTGTCAAGGGCTTTTCCTCCACTCCACATCGCCTCGTTCCTTCCCGTGGCTGTCTTGGCTTGCCCCTATATAGTCCCTGTATCACCTCCTTGCACCACATCATCATCGCACAGCATCAGCTCCAGCCATCTCTCTCCTTCCACCCTACCACTGAGGCCTATGTGGGAAGGCTAACTGGTCATAGGTTCCCCAACTCCTAGGCCCAGTGTTGAAGGGAGGAGAAAACAATGTATTGTTGTTGCAGATCATCACCTTTCCTCTGCCCCCATTAAGTCTTTTTTTTTTCTTTTTTTAAGGCAACCATAAAGAGTTACAATTCATTGATAATGAAATAGAAAGCAGCATACAAGGAAGGAAACCCCCGTCCAGCATTGACTGTAAGTGCAACAATATGTCAAAACCTAAGCCACCTTTCCTCCCATTTCTGTCAGGTTCCCAAGGCACTTAACCATGAACTCCTCTCTCCACAGACGCACATCGCACTCGACCTCTTCTGCTGCCCTTTGGCTTAAGAAGAGCCACTGCTGCCTAGCCTGCCTACCCCGCATCATCACCCTCTTTCCACCGTAGCAAATTTGCCTTCTGCTACACTGCCATCTTGAGCCAATGCGGCGTCATTCTATGTTGTGCATCCAAAGAGAGATGGTGAAGAGGCAATGCCACACATGAAGAGGTTGCCAAAAGTTGTGTATGAATAATGCGGGAAAGGAGGATGAGAACATGAGGAAGAATGCAAGGAGGGGGGATGGGTGGAAAGTAGTGAATTGTTTTTATTTCGGGGAAGGTTTATGAAGAGTTAAAACTTTCAAAGAAAACAGGAAGATATTTCCAGACAGGGTAAAGTCCTCATTCTTTCCTCAAAATAAAATTTGAGAGAGAGAGTGTGTGTCAAAAAGTGTAACCAATTCCAAGTGCAAGAAAGTGTAACCAAACACCTTATTAGAACAATCGTAGGAAGTATATGAGGCACTCAATTAAAAAGAATCACAAAACAACAGAAAAGATTCATCTAGAGGGAGCTTGCCTTGCATAAATTGTTCAAAGAAGGTGTCCTGAAATCAGGCATGTCCACATATTTGAAGATGTATGCAGTGTCAATAACTCGTGCATGATCAATTTTAAGTGCTGTTGCAAAAAAGTGATACAAAAAATTCAATTATGAATTTTGCAAAAATAAGCCCCATGGTATATCAAAGGAGCTTTTGAGCACCAACTTGCAACTACTAGTTTCAAAGGGGATCAAATAAATTATTGGAAAACCCAGTCCAAAACAGACCTTGTAGGTCATTATGTAAGCTGTGGCCAACCAAAATAGTTCCATGTAACAATAACTTCCTCAAGGATTTCTGCAGAATAGCACAGGTAAAATCAGGGGGGGAAATCCAAAATAATAAAATAAGTAGAAATAACATCTTACGGGTAAGTTTACCTGTACATCAACCAATGAACAAGTTACTCCTTCCAAATCCTTGGAACACATGCCAGTGATGCTTGTTCTAAAATCAGAAATGTGCTTATTGGGTCTTACAGTTTCATTCATTTTCACCTGATATTTTCAATGGGAAAAAATATAAAATAGATCCTTGTAAAAGGAAAGTATTAGAACACATTTTTAAGGAGACGGAAGTCAAATATTTGTCAAAGGATAAAAAGAAATATACCTCCAAATTATGATCTACAGCGCATACTTTGATTATTGCATCTGTACCATCTTCACAGAGGGCCATCTCACAGTCCAAAGAGATCATAGAATTTGCATTTTCTAACTTTGAAACTTCGCCTAAAGGTATAACCATCCAACCCTGCAACAGAATTTTGGAAAGTATTGTCACTCAAGATTCAAATATAAGGCCGCTTTCTATGCTCAAGCTCAAGCCAGAAAGAAGGATCTGGAATAAATATGCATTTTAAATGGAATGTCATTTTAAAATAAGGATCCAGAGTTTCCAAGTAATGGCCTTGAATTCATGGCCATTTAAAAGAAAATACATAGGAAAATGTCTTCCAGATTTTTCCTTTCTTAGTTAGATATGCGTTTCAGAATCTTCAGATACTAAGAATGGCCCAAAAGATATTAACAACTATGTCTAATTATTCCATATCAAAAGATGTTAAAATTTATGATTAACAGAGTAGGAAACCCAAGAATGGCTGAAAATATACTCAGCTAGCAATGTCCAACAACTGGACCATTTTACAGTGCCATTATCTTTGGGACTCAAACACGAGCATCTTTAAGTTTGAAAGAGCAGGTTCAAATCCCTTTACATCATCAAGGGTATAGAAGCTTTTAGTTTAATGTGATAGGTTCATATTACCTTCAAATCATTCGTGGTCACGCTATTTGCCATGACACTTGAATGGCCACACCAACAAGACATGACAGTTATCTGAAACAAGTCTACTTGAATAGAACATGTTTTTCATGATAACATTTTCAAATGTCTCATCAATAATTCCTAGCTTGGTTCTTTTGGGAAGCTGATTCAAAACACTGCGAGTAGCAGCATTGAGGGAATCCTAAGAAGCAGTAATCCACCTCCAGACTTCAGTAGCTCTTTGAATGTGTAAACTAAGTTGGCCATGTCCTGCTTTGTGGTCCCGGTTGTAAGTTGTTTCTTACAAAATGATGCATAGATGTTCCTGGTGCATGCATCTGGATTCATGTGTTCCATTACGAGTGTTAAAATTCAAATTTCCTAGCTCGCCAAAACAACTACTGATTGCCCTATTGACAGTGCATGAGACAGTCGGATGCTTAGAGTGGCCAATTCCCCACATCATATTGGTTATCCAGAAAACAATAACATGAGGTTAAAAAGGTTTTCTCCATCTTCTGTGGCAAAGAAGACTCATTGTCCATGCACAAGTATATTGCTTCAAGAGATATATTCCTTCATTCATGTTACCTACAGCCTTTACAATAGCTATAAACCAACAAAAATATGCAATAGCGAACTTAAGTACTTGCTTGTGACCATATCCTCCTCTGTAAAAGTCTAGGGTATACATATGCCAAAAAGAGTAAACTAGTCCACCAACAAGATTTAAGAAACAAATATTTCAATAGGAAGCATGAACTGAAACACAACAATAGTAAAAACAGTGTAGTTTAGAAACGAACCTCATCATGAGATGAAAAAGAATAGTGTTGTACATATTGTGGATGTCCAACAGTCAAGAGTACAAGCTTCTGTTGTGGCATAAAAAATCAAAAAATATTACAATTAATTAAGTTATGGATGATTTCTTTTGCTTGAGAGAGAAAGAGAGAGAAATAATTCTTGAAACCAAGACATACCTGTTGAGGGGATTCAGAGCCTAGCAAGTCTCGCATAAATCTCTCCATTGTTTTTGAGGTTCTCATGGTGTCTCATCAAATTTGAGAAAACTGACACCAATACACGAACAACTTCAGCATCAAGAAATTGATGACTACAAGTGAAGAGAACCCACTAGTTTACAAGAAACTTCAAATCTTCTTTTCGACTAAATGTTTCCAAGAAAGCCATTAATATGTCCGTCGACCTCTTCGCTGGATCACTTAAACTGGCACCAAATTTGCGGTCATGGCTGATTAAAAATTGTTTCCATTCGCCTTTGGCACCCTTCAGCCCTCGCTTCTGGGCCAACTTCACTATGTGAACAAGAACCTGGGAATCATGAAAAGGCACAAATTTAGAGAACAAAAGATCCTAAATTCATCAATTCGAAGGTGGTTAGTGCACCAATAAGAGATGATGCTCAACCACAAATCCTATTTTTTATTTGACATCCTAGCTCCGTGGAGAAGAAAGAAAAGAAAGATACAGCAAAGACCCAGATAGGAAATGTCAAAAGCAGCAAACTTTTCAAATAGTCACATGCGAAACAAACCGCCTCCGAGTTAATTCTTATCGACAATAACTGAAAGAGAAGACAACAACAGAACACACGGCTCTGCCCTTCCCAAACTTGGCGGGGTGACGAATAGAAGTCCGGAAAGTAAAAGATTTGGCCCAGATAAACAGACCGGCTTCGTGAGGCATGGCGGCCGCAGGAGCACTGACAGCAACCAAATGTATACCGCGGATGGGGGGGGAGAGAGAGATGGGAAGAAGCACTGCACTTACTTCCCGATCTGCCGTAGAAAATTTCTTCGACATCGAAGCCAGATTCTGCCAGAAGAGTGGGAGCCCGAAGAGAGAACAAGGAGAGAGAGAGAGAGAGAGAACGGCGAGGGTTTTCCTGTCTATGGATCGGATCCGGTCGGATCCTTTGAGATTCGGATCCGGTTCCGAAAGAACATAATCTTGATCCGAACCGAATCCGAAATTTGCCCAAGTTCATGCCCAAGAAAAGGTAAACATCAGAAAAAGCCTTGAACGAGAAAAACCAGCAACAGCTAAGCAGCGAGCCTGCGACTTCCACCTAGGGGTGTCAATGGGTGGGCTTGGGCTGGCCCAATTCAAACTCAATTCAACCCAACACTAAAATAACCCCAAGTCCAACCCAAAGTTAATGGATCAAAGTAAACAAACCCATGCTAGTTCATTGGGACCCGTTTTCAGCCCATCAAGCTAATATGTAAATAGATTCACTATTTAGTTTAAGCATATTTTAATTAGAGAGAACTATTGCACTATTGGTGTGGTGGAAACTAGTTTTTTATTTAAGCACTATTTTTAATGCATGTGTAGGTATGGTGGTTATTGATAGGTACGGTGGTTATTGATGTCTCTTAGTCCAATGGGCTAACCGAGTCCAACCCATCAAGTGATGGTTGACAAATGGGCTTCAAAGAGATCCATGGGCTAACCGAGTCCAACCCAAATTGAATTTGGAGTGGATACCCATTGGGCTTCAAACTAACCCAGCCCATTGACACCCCTACTTCCACCCACCTATGCGGCGACGAGGAGGCAACCTTCCATGTCTCCCCCTGCTCCGCCGCGCCCTTCTCCACGACAGCGCCCCCGCCGCTGGCTCGCCTTCAACCTCTTACTCGACGACCCCTCCAACTCCTCTGCTCGCCCCAAATCCTCCTCCACCCGCCGCCACCTCCCCCGTGCCCCTCCCTCTCCAGCAGCATCATCTGCGCGAAATCCGCCAGCGCCCGCGCCACGTCCATCTCCACATCCTCCAGGGGCTCCCGTCGAGACGCCACAGCATGCTCGCTCGCGCCGCCTCCGCCGCTGCCGTCCCCCCTCGAGCACGGCGGCGAAGCGCTGGCCGCAGCCGAGGCGGTGAAGAGCTCCTCCCCTTCGGCCGCCATCATCCCCGAACACCATGCTCCCGGCGACCGTGCGCTTGCTGCTGTGGTCGCGAAGGCACGGGGTGGGCCGGTGTACGGCCAGCCACGCCGAACTCGAAGAGAAGTGGCGAGCGGTGCCGACGTCATCACAGCTTCAAGAAACCCTACCGGCTACCTCCGGTGATGATGGGGTTTCGGAGCCCCGGAATACAACCCAAAATTCGTAATTTCGGATCAAAATTAGCTCCGAATCGGATGAAGAGGTTATTTCGGGTCAAAATGCGTGATCCGGATCCGCTTCAAATTCTGGATCCGGGTCGGATTTTCGGATCCAAAGGAAAGAAGACTGGGTCTTCCGTAGAAATTTTTTTCAACATTGAAGTGAGAAGAAATGGAGGATAACAAGTAATGAAGTAACAAGAGCGGACGCCAGAAGAGAGAACAAAGGGCGAAGTAGAAAGAGAGAGAGAGGGGACGGCAAGGATTTACACCTCACTTGAGAAGATTTGGTGGGAGGAATTCCGCACCTTTGAAGTGTAATAGCCCCTTCGAAACATAACTTTTACTTTTTTTAGAAATATTTTTAAAACTTGAGTTGTGCGTAGGACCACAAATCGACAAATAATTTGAATTGGAATATCATTAGCTCATTTTAATAAGATAATTAAATGATGATGATAAATAAAAATTTAACTTCTTTTCACAAAGGAGAGTGTGAATAAAGATCAACTTGGCTCGTTTAAGTCTGTAAATAATTATTTAATTATCTTAATTATAAATATATTTAACTTAAGTAACTTATCAAAGCTCTTTGGATATGAACTTAAAATGAGATAGATTTAAGTCTGATAAATAATTATTTTTTTACTTATAAATTAGATTAAATTTATAATATATATATATATACTCATAAATTCTGTAGTACCTCGGAAAATCTGTTAATTAAAATTATGGATAAATTAAAATTTTATCAATTAATAAATTCAATCAATTAAAAAGATACGCATTATTATCACATGCGTATAAATCTATATAAAAATTTCGTAAAAATAATATTATACTTTAAATAATACTCTCTAATGACCCATCATTGAATTGGAACATAGAAAAATCATTTGGACTAAGTTTAAGAATTTATGCGACTTATTATCATAATTAAGGAATAAGTCGGAGAACCCATTATTTTATGAGCTAGAGTGGGTTATAAACTAAAATAACCATGTTGGTAGACTTTAAATAATATGGGTTGATAGCCCATTATGATATTTGGACCAATGAACAATCTTGGCCCATGAATAAATTCACTAACAAAAGGATATTAACCCATTAAGTAAATTAAGTATATTAGTTGTACAATTAAGTTATACATAAGTTACTTGGCCAAAAGCAAGATGCCAAATGATGGATGAAGGTTATCAATATTGGATAAGTAATATTGAATCGAATTAAAATAAGAAAATCAATGGAATAAATATGATAAATAGATTTAAATTAGAATAAAAGGGAATTAAAACAATACCCATTAAGCTAAATTATTAATGGGTTACTCTAATAACCCAAACCTAATAGATTGGGCCCAAATAAAGTTAGCCCATTATGGGATGAGAAATAATTAAGCCAAATTCGGAATAAAAATAAGTGATAATTAGGAAAGGGTTTAAATAATTATTAAATAGTCCATATCCATCCTAAAAAGAGTCATAGACTTATCCTAAATCTTTACCCACGAAATTGGATCTCTTCCCAACTCTGTTAGGTGGATAAATAAGATAAAGTGGGAGATAAATGTCAATTTCGGAGTTGGATTAGAAGAAAGAGTTTTAGGTGAATTAGAATTCTATAGGCCATCAAAACACCCCCATTTGACCCTAGCACCCCACAATTTCATGCTAAGACTTTTGGAGACGAAGAGGAGAGAATCTGGACCAAGGAGCAAGGAAGGAGAAGGCTTGGAGCAAGAAGGGTTTTCATAAATTTCGTCATCCAAACTAGGGTTTTCTTACTCTACAAAAAAGGTAGGCAATCTCTCAAGCTAAAATCGTGAAATAATTATCCTAGTTAGTCTTCATGTACCTCTTCAAAAGCCCTATGGTTTTGTTGTATTCCGTTCATTCATTTGGGCGAATTTAATTCGTGCAGTCCTGCTGTACCATGAACCCGAAATCTCATATTTTCTCTAATTCCTTGCATGTACTTGTTCCATGCCATGATAAAATTCTCAGTTATACTAAATCATACTAGCTTTCAAACCCCTAGTCTTGCTCGATTCCGTTCTCCCATGAGGGAGAATTAAATATTTGAATCCATGTCTGTTGCTTGTACCCGACTCTTCAAGTTTACCTTTAAACTTCGTGCATACTTGATGTCCTGATATGATAAAATTCTCTAAAATACTAAATTTTGTTAGCTTTTGAACGCTCTTGGTTTTATAATTTTTCATCATGTATACATCTCTAATAAATTCGTTGAACCTTGACTGCGCCTGTTGGGTCACCGAAAAGTAACATGATCAATGCATATAAAACCTTGTCTATTTTCAAATTAATCGTATATGTTGATAGATATACATGTCTACTTTCGTTTAAAACTGGTTTCGTGCTTTTTGGATCACCGTACTATTTTATCTATAATTTAGAACGTCTATGTATCACAGAGGGCTCGCCCTGGGAAAAAGGGAAAAAGAGCAAACCCACATGTTATCGCGACGGCGCGACCCGCCGCGATAACAGTGGGGTCGCGTCAGCCGATGGCGTCGCGTCAAGAACGCGATGGCATAAGCCGCCGCGATTCACCCCGGACCGAGCCAGACCGGCCAAACCCGTGTCGCGCCCGACCGCCCCGTCGCGACTTGAACCGCGACGGGTAAGTCTGCCGCGTTTTCATGAATCCGACCAGAATAGAAAATTGTGCATATGTCCTGTTGTTTAAGCTATATACCCCTTAATTAGCCATGATTAACCCATGTTATAGTTAATTCGACTTGGTAAATTAATAATAGCATTAATGATATAAATTAATTATTAAAATGACATTGCACGATTTGTCATATCCTCAAGATTTCTTTACACTTACACACACATAACATTATTAAATGTCATTTGATCCTGATAAGTATGCAATTATATTCGATAAATTAGCGAAATAAAGACTAAATTACCCTATTTTTATTAAATATAATTGTTTTCATTTTATACGAGCATTTTAATACTGTTAATATTTTCCCTCGGCTTCGAGCACTCAAGGTACGACAGACCTATTTTCTACACATTTTCCCTTGACATGGACCACCTCTCCACCGGGAATACTCTCGACTGGACTAGAGAATTCTTGTCAAGACCTCCGTAAGTCTTCTTGGCTTTGGCGCACGTCCTTAGTCAACGAGCTGGTTGTACCCCAACACCCGTTACACTCTTAGGGATCAGTACGATCCAAGCCTTAGTGTATTCCTTCTTATCTTGGGTTCATGCCGGACCCCTGACCCGTGTACAACACGGCGAAGAGGCGGTTGTGATTTCTACCAGACTGCCAGTACCCGACCTGGTGCTGTACAACCGTTACTATCATGTTTATCGTCATTTTACGATTGTACCCCTCTCATCTACAGTCTCTTTACTCTCATCTGTTCACGTTCTCTCTACTACTCTCATCTATTCTTGGTCCTCTCTTGGCCATACAATTGATTGTCTAAATTAAACAAGCAAGTACTATATGCCAAAGCAATAGGGCCGGTCTGGTCCTGGGAGGATCTCCCGAAGAGTGCTAGTTCCTTGCAAGGGTTACATGATCAGGATGTGTACGGCATGCATCCAGCGCCAGTTTACTATCTAGATTAATTTATGACAATCAATATATCAATCACTATGCTATCATTCTCTGGTTGACAAGATGCTCGACCAGAGGTGCTATCTCTACTAGTGCACCGTAGTGCAACCATATACATATTTCGTTACATGGCCAATCATTTATCATACTAGTTTTACAATATCCATGTTGAAAGTTTTATCATTCTTTTGCCATCATGCTCTATTACTCTCTTGACTATACATGATCGTTCTCTCTAGTTAACCTGCGTTACAAGGCATTAATCACTTAAAGCATGCTTGTTTACACGAGATATTAAGTCCTACTGAGCGTTATCGCTCACCCTGCGCTTTTGTTGTGTGTTTCAGGTAAGTCAAGTGATGACCCTACGCACACCAATGGGAATGGACTGGAGTGATGAGCGACCCGGAGTCATAGTGATGGAGTGTCCTTAGTACCTTAGAGTATAGTTAGATGTATGCTTAATTATCTTTTCAAGATGTAATGGTTATTGAGCCCTATGTTTCGGCTCAGAATTAGTGGTTGTAATAGTTAGGTGATTTATCAATAAATAAAGAGTTTATTAAAATTATTGTTCATTGGTTGATCTGACATTTACGAATGTATGCGCAATTTACATTACCATACACGTTGTTCATGCCTCCCCGATTTATTCCGCTGCTAAATTGGCGGGGCATGACAAATTCAATTGGACTTATTAAAATATTTAAGAACTCGAACTCGAGAGTACTTTAATAAACTAAATTTGAATTGTTATTTTTACTACTCAACAAAACTCGAATTCGATTAAAAATTAACGAACAAAATTAAAAAATGTAATACTCGACTCGGCTTGCCTCATTTGCACCATAATTGCGACTTGAAAATCACTTTTTCTTCTAGTGAAAAGATCAAGAACTTATCATTATTAATAATTATTATACATATTAGGACGACTTTGCAAACCAAATAAGGGAATTGAGAATAAGTTATCCATGTTTATCTCCCTTTTTTGGTTGGGATGATGTAGGGAGGGATAATTATCAAGGGAGATAATTTTTGAAAAGTAGCAAACTTTTCAAATAGCCACGTTCGAAACAAACACCTTTGAGTTCATTCTTGTTGACTATAACTGAAAGAGAAGACAACAACATAACATACAGCTCTGTCGTCCCGAGCTTGGTGGGGTGATGAAGAGAAAGTGTTACTAATCAAGAAAGTAAGAGGTTTTGTCCAGATACACAGACCGGCTCGTGAGGAATGGCAGCCGCAAGAGTACCGACACCAACCAAATTTATGAAGTACTACACTTACTTCCAGGTCTTCCGTCGAAAGTTCCTTCGACTCGAAGCAAGGAGAAAAGGAGGATAAAAGAGCGTGAGCCAGAAGAGAGAACAAGGGGTGATGCAGAGAGAGAGAGAGGACAGCGAGGGTGTACATCTCACTTAAGAAGATTTGTAGGGAGGAACCCAACACCTTTGAACAATGTATTTGCTTTTTTTTAATCGAGCAATACTTTTAAAACTTGACTTGCTAGAAGGACTGCAAATCGACAAGTAATTTGAGTTGGAATATCATTCGCTCATTTTAATAAGATAATTAAATGAATGGTAAATAAAATTTTAAATTTGTTTCACAAACAAGAGTGTGAGCAAAGAGCAACTTAGCTCGTTTGAGTTTGCAAACAATTTATTTAAAACTTTAATTACATAAATTATAAATATATTTTAAATATTATACTAAAATAATTAACTTAAGTAACTTATCAAAGCTCTTTAGATATGAACTTAAAATAAATAGCTTTAGGTCTGATAACTA
This sequence comes from Colocasia esculenta, assembly GCA_014218235.1. Taxonomy (NCBI): domain Eukaryota; kingdom Viridiplantae; phylum Streptophyta; class Magnoliopsida; order Alismatales; family Araceae; genus Colocasia; species Colocasia esculenta. The sequence continues at coordinate 20,932 of JACBKR010003047.1, forward strand.
ATTAATTTTTTATTATAAATTAGATTAAAATTGTATTATATATATATATATATATGAATTCGTAAATTCAGTTAGACACGTTAAGATATTTAAGGACTTGAACTCGAGAGTATTTAATAAATCAAATTTAAATAGTATTTTCAATTCTCAATAAAACTCGAGTTCGATTAAAAATTAACGAACAGAGCTTGAGTAACATAGTACTACTCAAGTTGGCTCATTTGCACCCTAATTGCCACTTGAAAATCACTTTTTCCTTCTAGTGAAAAGATCAAGAACTTATCATTATTAAATAATAATTATATGTATTAACTTTGATAACCGGTGAAAAGATCAAGAACTTATCATTATTAAATACTTATTATATGTACCACTTTGATAACCAAATAGGGAATTTAAAATAGTCTATCCATGTTTATCTCCTTTATTTGTTTGGGATGATTTAGGGAGGGATAATTATCAAGAGAGAGAACTTTTGAAAAGCATCAAACTTTTCAAATAGCCACATTCGAAACAAACGCCTCCAAGTTAATTCATGTCGACAATAATTGAAGAGAAGACAACAACAGAACATACGCATCTGCCCTTCCCGAGCTTGGCGAGGTGACGAACACAAAGAGATACTAATCTAGAAAGTAGAAGGTTTGGCCCAAATACATAGACCGACCTTCTGAGGCATGGCGGTTGCAGGAGCACCACAACACTGATATGTATACTGCCAGATAAGAGGGGGGGGGGGGGGGGGAGAGAGAGAGAGAGATGGGAAAAAGCACTACACTTACTTCCTAGTATATCGTCACAAGTTCTTTCGACATCGAAGTTAGAAGAAAGGGAGGATAACAAGAGTGCGAGCTAGAAGAGAGAACGAGGGGTGATGTAGATAGAGGAGGACGACGAGGATTTGCATCTCAGTGAGAAGGTTTGGAGGGAGAACCCCAACACCTTTGAATAATGTATTCACTTTTTTTGTATCGAGAAATACTTTTAAAACTTGAGTTGTCAGAAGGACTGCAAATCGACAAACAATTTAAGTTGGTATATCATTCACTCATTTTAATAACATAATTAAATGAATGGTAAATAAAACTTTAAATTCGTTTCACAAACGAGTGTGTGAGCAAAGATCAACTTGACTTGTTTAAGTTTGTAAACAATTTATTTAAAATTTTAATTACATATTATAAATATATTTTAAATATTATACTAAAATAATTAACTTAGTAACTTATCAAAGCTCTTTAGATATGAACTTAAAATAAATAGATTTAGGTCTGATAACTAATTAATTTTTTATTATAAATTAGATTAAATTTGTATAATATATATACACGAACTTGTAAATTCAATTGGACTCGTTAAGATATTTAAGGACTCGAACTCGAGAGTATTTTAATAAACCAAATTTGAACAATTATTTTCAATTCTCAAAAAATTTTGAGCTCGATTAAAAATTAACAAACAGAACTTGAGTAACATAGTACTCGACTCAGGTTGGCTCATTTGCACCCCTAATTGCCACTTGAAAATCACTTTTTCCTTCTAGTGAAAAGATCAAGAACTTATCATTATTAAATAATTATTATATGTATTAGGGTGACTTTGATAACCAGTGAAAAGATCAAGAACTTATTATTATTAAATAATTATTATACATATTAGGGACATTTTGATAACCAAATAAGGGAATTTAGAATAGTCTATCCATGTTTATCTCCCTTTATTTGTTTAGGATGATTTAGGGAGGGATAATTATCAAGAGAGAGAACTTTTGAAAAGCATCAAACTTTTCAAATAGCCACATTCAAAACAAATGCCTCCGAGTTAATTCATGTCGACAATAATTGAAAGAGAAGACAACAACAGAACATATGTCTCTGCCCTTCCCGAGCTTGGCAGGGTGATGAACACAAAGAGATACTAATCCAGATAGTAGACGATTTGGCCCAAATATATAGACGGCCTCGTGAGGCATGGCGGTTGTAGAAGCACCCACAACAATGATATGTATATCGCCAAATAGGAGAGAGAGAGAGAGAGAGAGAGAGAGAGAGAGAGAGAGAGAGAGAGAGAGAGGATGGGAAAAAGCACTACACTTACTTCCTAGTCTACTATCGCAAGTTCTTTCGACATCGAAGCCAGAAGAAAGAGAGGATAACAAGAGTGCGAGCAAAAGAGAGAACGAGGGGTGATGCAGATAGAGAGAGGACGACGAAGATTTACATCTCACTTGAGAAGCTTTGGAGGGAGAACCCAACACCTTTAAATAGTGTATTCACCTTTTTTTGTATAGAGAAATACTTTTAAAACTTGAGTTGTCAGAAGGACTGCAAATCGACAAACAATTAAGTTGGTATATCATTCGCTCATTTTAATAACATAATTAAATGAATGGTAAATAAAATTTTAAATTCATTTCACAAAGAGTGTGTGAGCAATGATCAACTTGACTTGTTTAAGTTTGTAAATATTTTATTTTATTTTTTTAATTATATAAATTATAAAATTATTTAAAATATTATAGTAAAAACAATTATTTAAATACCTTATCAAAGCTCTTTAGATATGAACTTAAAATAAGATAGATTTAAGTCATATAAATATTTTATTTTTGTTTACTTATAAATTAGATTAACTATGTATAATGTATATACACGAACTCGTAAATTTATTTAGACTTATTAAGATATTTAAAGACTCAAATTCGAGAGTATTTTAATAAACCAAATTTGAACAGTTATTATCAATACTCAATAAAAGTCGAGTTCGATTAAAAATTAACGAACAGAAATTAAGTAGCATAGTACTTGACTTGGCTTCACTCGTGTTGACCTCTAATTGCCACTTGGAAATCACTTTTTTCTTCTAGTGAAATGATCAAGAACTAATCATTATTAAATAATTATTATAGGTATGACCACTTTGATAACCAAATAAGGAAATATAGAATAAGCTATCCATGTTTATCTCCCTTTTTTTGTTTAGAATGACTTAAGGAGGGATAATTATCAAGGGAGATAACTTTTGAAAAGTAGCAAACTTTTCAAATAGCCACATTCGAAACAAACTGCCTTCGACTTAATTCTTGTCGACAATTACTTAAGAGAAGACAACAACATAACATACGGCTCTGCCCTTCCCGAGCTTAGTGAGGTGACGATGGAAAGAGCTACTAGTCTAGAAAGTAGAAGGTTTATACCGCCGGAGAGAGAGAGAGAGAGAGAGAGAGAGAGAGAGAGAGAGGAGAGAGAGAGAGAGAGAGAGAGAGAGAGAGAGAGAGGAGAGAGAGAGAGAGAGAGAGAGAGAGAGAGAGAGAGAGAGAAAACTGCACTTACTTCCCAATTTGCCGTAGAAAGTTCCTTCGACATTGAAGTCAGAAGAAATGGAAAATAACAAGAGCGAGAGCTAGATAATAGATCTTCATAAATTAACTTTTTAAGGCTATCAAATAAATTATTATATAAATTTGTTGCTGAAAGTAATTTCTTATATGAAATTTTATGCCGAACCAATCGATCCCTGAGACTAGGTGGTGGTTCGTCACTGGGAAATTAGGAAAAAAGGAAGACAATGCGATGGTGAAGACACTGTACGCGCGAAAGAGGATGAAAGACTAAAAATGAACTGGTAGTTTGTGTTAAAACCCAATAAGAACAGGGGTAGAGACTCCAGAGAAGACAAAGACGAAGAAACAGGCAATGGGAATAGTTACTCCGATGAAAAAAGCTAGCCCAGGCCCAGGGGAGGGGAAACAAAATTTCATGGCAGTCAAAGCGATATCGGACGAAAAGTGGAAAATTAACGTGAAGAAGACAAAGAGATCGATCAAGAAAAGTCACCTGTTTCTAAGAACCATTGCCTCCATTTCTAGGGGTGTTCATTATTCGGTTCAAATCGAAAAATCAAATCGAATCAAGCGATTTAGTTTGATTTGGTTCGGTTTGAACATAAAAAAATTTAGTTTGGTTCCAAATCAAATCTAAAAAAAAATTCGGTTTGATTCGGTTTCTAATCTCTAGAAATCAAATCAAACCGATTAAATCAAATTATAATAATAAATTTTAATTTATATATATATCTATCAAAATTTTTAATATATTTACGTAAAAATATATATTATGGAGGTTAATATAGTTATCAACATTTAATACTTCATTTCAAATATTATTTGATAGTGATTTATTAGAGAAACAGTGATTAAAATCTTATTTAAGACTAAGAGAATCTAAAGGTCCATTATTTTCAAGTTAAACCGAACCAAATCAAACGGACTTTGGTTTGGTTGGTTCGGCTTTAGTCCAAATGGTTTGGTTTGGTTTCCTAAAAATCTCCTATAAACCAAACCATGAACACCCATATCATTCCTACTTGTAGAGGATACTCCTGCCAAGGAAGAGTTGGGATCCTCTCGGTCCCCCGCAGGAGATACATATATATATATATATATATATACTAGTTAAAAAAACGCGCTACGCGCGTGTAATTATTTGTAAGTGTGATATAAAAAAATTATATATTAAATTATTAAAAATATCATTACATTATTTATATTTTTAAAATTAAAATTAAATATATTATTTTTTTTAAACATTATTTAATGTATTGACATTTTGTATATATGATTATGTTCATTGATGTATTTTATTATTTCTTAGAGTTTTGTAGAATCAAATATTTTTAACTATTGAACTTGATATCTTACAAACAAAATCTAAGTAAAATGACTATTAATAATAATATCATTGTTAATAGATTTTTTTTCAACATAAGATATAGTTTGAAAAAATATTATGTAAAATTTAAAAAATATTATTTTGATAATCAATTCAGACATAATATATATGAAAATGATAATTAATTTAAAGACAATATAGTTATCATAAAATTATAAAATAAAATGAATAATTCACTGTGCATGGTTTTCTCTCAAGAAAATTTAAATTTTATTTAGTTTCTAGCTAGATTTATAGTATATTCTTTTAATCTGGGGCTATACGTACATCTTAGGGTTAATATATTAATATCTAACATTATGACCTAACATTTTTCTGGAATGAGAAATCATAAACTCCATAAGACGTAACATTGCCAGGAAGAATCAATGAAAATAATAGATGGATAACAATCTGGTGTGCAGGGTAAATCATTGCCTAAGATTTATTTCTTTATATAAATAAATTATTTTAAATATAAAAATATTTTTAAATAAATCAAATATTGAGGAGGAGAATAAAAATTTGGTGACTGAATCATGAGCGCTTGACATTAAAAAGAATGAGAGTAAGAGGGTAAAAAAATCCACGGAACTCATACAACCCCCCATCAATTTAATGGTTCAAATACCCCCATCTTTCTTCACCAACACATCATATTCTCTCTCTTCATTTGTTAAATTTTCTCTGTCCACTCGTATCACATTCTCTCTCCCTCCACTTTGCCGCATCACATCTCTCCTTCGAGACACACTCCACTCATTACACCTTTCTTTCTCCTCTGTCTCACTCCCATGTATCATTTCAAAAGTCACAAAAAAGCCATGGCCAAGTGGCCTTTGCACAGCAGCCCCAAGACATCTATGAATAAATTTCGCGGGGAGGAGGCAAAAAAGTCAGGGGGAGTGAAGAGCCGTAGCCGAGCAGAGTTAATAGACTGTAGAAGAAAAAAATATAAAGATAATAAATAAGAGTTAGAATAAAATTTTATTTTTAAATAAATAATAATTTAAGAACAAAGACAATGATTATAATTTAAAATAAATTTCAAAATAAGATCACATAAAATTTTTTGAAGCATCTAAAATTCTATCAATTTTGTTGATGCAAAATAAGTAAAATACAAAAAATATTACATTTATATAGCTTTAAAAATTTTCATAAAAAATAACATTGCAATATATCATGGAAAAAAACCACAAAAATTAATAAAATAAGTATTTTCTTCTAAAAATATTTACAGAAATATTAGTCATCTATTATATTAGTTGATGTGTATATATATAATTAATTTAAATGATCATATTTATGTAAAAGTTCAAAAAAAATATTAAAATTTAATTCTGACCAAAACATCTCAATCGACATAAGTCAAATATTTAAATCAAAATAACATCTTTACCACAAATACGTACATATTATACACAAACCCCCCCTCGATTCAAGAGTTTAAAGACCTCATCTGTCCTCTCCAATATATCATACTCTCTCTCTCTCTCTCTTTATTATTAATTTTTCTCTTTCCACTCATCACATTCTCTCCCTCCTCTTTGATGCATCTCATCTGTCCTTTTATATTTTTAATCATTTTAAAAGTCAAAAGAAAAAAAAAACAAGAAGCCATGGTGAGTGGCATCAGCACACAGCAACCCCAAAACGTCCATGAATAAAGATAGCCTCCCCATTTCGTGGGGAGGAGGCGAAAAGGATGATTTAATAATAAATATAATAATTATTTTAAATAGAATCACATGAAAAATTTTGAAGCATCTAAAATTTCATCAATTTTATTGATGCAAAATAAGTACAATATAAAAATTAATTACATTTATATAGCTTTAAAAATTTTCATAAAATAAATGACGTTACAATATATCATGGAAAAAGACACAAAAATTAATAAAATAATTATTTCTTCTTGAAAACATTTATCAAAATATTTAGTCACATATTCTTATTATTTTGATGTGTATATATATGATTAATTTAAATGATCATGTTTATTTAAAAGTTTAAAAGATACATTGAAATTTAATTCCTACCAAAACATTTCAATCGGCATAAATCAAATATTTGAACAGAAATAATACATTGACTACAAATAAGTGCATATATACATACAAATCTATACATAATATGATTAACATTAACATAAATAAAAATTGCTAGCGAGATTATAGAAAAAATAATAAAATATATCAACTAATATTATGCTCAATACAATTAAAAAAATTCTTGACATGTGTACTGGCGCCGGCCACAACCACCAAAATCCAAAACCCCCAATCCACCTTTATCCTCTCATTTTCTCCCACCGCCAAACCCCAAAACCCCCAATCCACCTTTATCCTCTCATTATCTCCGGCAGTCACAAGCCTCCACTGGCGGCCAGAGTGCAGAGGCGTCCTTCGAGGAGGTGATGTCGTCGACGGTGCAGAGGCGCCCTCTCTGGCCATGGCGGGCAAGATGGGCCGGCGGGGGGATCCACCACAGCCGCTGGAGAGGAGCTCCTGGAGGCGGCCTCCCTGGCCATGGCAGCCGCGATCGCCAGCATGCCTTTGGGGAGTCAAAAAAATCTGCAGATCGTGGCCTATTGGGTGGATTTTAAAAGGTTGGGCTGACCTGTCTCTTTTCTCTTTTTATGAGGAGCTGTGTGTGTGTGTTTGTGCGCGTGTGTGTGGGTTGCTGAAGTGGAGTGGGGGTTGATCATGTGTGCAGTGTTCCCGTTGGCACCGAAGAGGGCCGTAAAAGGAGACGATTTTGTCCGGTGATGTAGGTAGTAACAAAGATGGGACCCAGGAGCGGCTGGGCTTCTTCGCCTTCGCCATGTCCACCACCGTCTACACCTATAGTAACTCCCTCCCTGTCTTCCTCCAGGAGCCCCCGGTTGCGCCCTGGCACAGCTATGCATGCACTTGGAGGAGAGGCGGCAGGCGTGGGCGCAGCACAGAAAGGATACATCGTGCTGTACTGCTGTACGTCAAAGACGTTGGAGTTCTACGTGAACGCGTTCGACTGAGTCCGTCGCCTTGATGAGTCGATGACTCCCACAGGTCCTCCTCCTCTTCGTCTTTCGTCCTTGTCTATAGTCGAAGCCTTTATAGTTTCTACTTCTATATTCATACCTTTGTACACATAAAGGTGGGGGGAGTTGGAGACGGAGCCGACGACGATCGCGTTCACACCGGCGCACATACGTTTCGTTCAGCGTTAATAGATACGTTTCCTTCGTGGTTAATTGTTCAGAGATATGTGCAGACGTTCTTTCGTTTTTTTATGTAATTGCATACGTTTACTTCTTTCAAATTTTACGTTTCTCTCACAAAAGATGAGACGAACGGACTCTCCAAAAGATGAATCGGATTACGTTTTCTTCTTTCCAATTTTAAGTTTAACTCTGTCATAAAAGATAGGGACGAACCGGGCTCCTCAAAAGATTGAACCGGACGAAAAATACAAAGTGTCACTTCTAATATATAGTTATATATATATATAGAGAGAGAGAGAGAGAGAGAGAGAGATGGAAAGAAACACTGCACTTCTCGATTTGTTGTAGAAAATTCCTTCGACATTGAAGTCAGAAGAAAAGGAGAATAACAAGAGCGAGAGCTAGATAATAGATCATCATAAATTAACTTTTTAAGGATATCAAATATTATTATATAAAATGTCGTTGAAATTATATTCTTTTATGAAATTTAACGCCGAACAATCGATCCCTGAGACTAGGTGGTGGTTCGTCACTGGGAAATTAGGAAAAAAGGAAGACCATGCGATGGTGAAGACATTGTACGCGCGAAAGAGGATGGAAGACTAAAAATTGAACTGGTAGTTTGCGTTAAAACCCAAACAAGAATAGGGGTAGAGACTCCAGAGAAGACAAAGACGAAGAAACATGCAACGAGAATAGTTACTCCGATGAAGACAAAAGCTAGCCCAGGCCCCAGGGGAGGGAAACAATAATTCCATGGTAGTCAAAGCAATATCAGACGAAAAGCAGAATAGTAATGTGAAGAAGACAGAGATCGATCAAGAAAAGTCACCTATTTCTAAGAACCATTGCCTCCTCCACTCCTACTTGTAGAGGATATTCAAAAGAGTTGGGATCTCTCGACCCTCCGCAGGAGAGGGATTCAGTCAATATTATAGGTGGGGTGAATTTTTCAGGTGGGTTCAATTATATTAGACAAAATCTAAATTACTATTAAAAGACCGGTCACTATTTTTAACACATAAGAATAACATTTTTAATCTAAATTTATATTATAAAATTTAAATTTTATATTTTAGAATCCAGTTATAAATCGTCAGACATCTAACCTATTTGGTATCTTTGAAAAAAAATGATAAAAATCTTTTACCCAAAAGTCATCAATTTTGATTTTCTTAATAATCTTATTATTTATTTATTTTTTTCATATAAAATTTTGAGAAACGAAACTACAGGATCTACGCTCGTTCCAAGGGTCGACGGCATCCAATCGGCAATCGATATCGGACGACTGACTATCAACGCCCGACACTTACCGTAGCACTCGATGCCCAGCGCCAGGAATCATGTTCCTTTTAATAGGAGTCCTCCAATAAAGGTCACAAGTATCGATCAGTCAGTACTCTCCTTGAATCCCAGTCAACTCCTGGGCGGACTTCTGCAGTCAATGAAAGGTCCAGATAGCCGTTTGTAGCACGACAAGGGTGATCAATTGCCGAGCAGCTGCTTCTTTTCCATATTAAAGGAGACGAACGCGAACATCTCCATTGCGTTGTTGCAGTAGTGTGTTCCCATCCCATCCCTCTGCCATGGCGTACCTCAGTCAACCTCTCTGCACGGTTGTCTTCTCTGCATATGTCCTCCTGATCTCTTGCCTTGCTTGCTATCCAGCCACTGGCTCCTCTCAATCTACAGTCCTTGTTGCCAGTCCCACGGGCAACTCCGGTGACCGCATGGCCCTCCTCACCTTCAAAACTTCTTTAACACGCGACCCATCTGGGGCCTTGGCGTCATGGAACGACACCTCGATCCACTTGTGTCAGTGGCGAGGTGTCAGGTGTGGCCGCCGCCATCCCGACAGGGTGACGGAACTGCGGCTGCGATCTTTTGGTCTGTCAGGTCCCATGTCCACCTCGTTGGCCAACCTCACTTTCCTCACAAGACTCGACCTCTCTCACAACAGCTTCAGCCGCCACATCCCCGCAGAGCTCGAACGACTATTTCGTCTACGTTACCTTAACCTAAGCTTGAAATCTCTCGCAGGTGAGATCCCTACTACTTTAGCCAACTGCTCGCATCTTGAACAAATTGACCTAGGGGACAACGTCCTGGTGCGCGACGTCCCACCTGTAAAGAAACGAGGAAGTGGAGAGACGAATTTGAGCAGAAAATCTCTTACTGCTCTTGTGAGGTATTTCTTATTATATATAGTGCAAAGGAATACAAAGAGTTACAGCTGTAAGCGGTCAACTAACAACATTACTTATATACAATAAAAGTGTAATAAATGGGAAGTCATGCAGACGCATGCAGGCGCAGCTCAGACGCATGCAGGCGCAGTTCAGACATTTATTCATGTTTGAAGTTCGTGAGGACGTGCTCGGTGCTCGGTAGACTTGTTCTGCTCGGCAGGTTTGTTCTGCTCGGGAGACTTGGTTTGCTCGGCACT
>JACBKR010003048.1:0-31490 GCA_014218235.1 Colocasia esculenta
TCTTGTTGAATGTTGGTTTGGGTTTGCATACCCAACCTTGTGTTTCTTGGTGAGTTGGGAACCGCATCAACCAACAGCTTGTTGGTGAGCTAGGCACCATATCAACCAGCAGCTTGTTGGTGAGCTGGGCACTGCATAAATCGGCGGGTGTAGTTTCACTCTTTATGAGGGTAAATCTCACTTTGTTGGTGAGGACTGGATGTAGGTAGACCAAATGGGGTCTTACCAAACCAGAATAAAATCTGTGCCTCTTGGTGTGATTGTTTCCTTCTTCCCTCTCTCCTCTCATTGTTTTCTGCACTGTATTTTCATTTCTGCATTAGTTTCTATTGGCCTCTCCTAACAAATTTTTATGGCCCTATTCACCCCCCTCTAGGGCTAGTCATAGTCTTGATCCTTACACTTACAAAATTATCTTCTAATTGGGGAGTGATTTTGAATGCTGCGGGCAATAATATTCTATAAAAGAAGACAATAATTTAATTTCATTGAAATTTAGATAAAAAATCATATGTAATATATACAATTAAATCATTTTATTTTACCTACTTCTCCCTTGCATTCCACTTTTCACACATTATCTGCCAATATGACGGATGAACATCAGCCAAAATAGAGACAACAACATCGTTAAAAGTCTTTCTCTTATAATGCTAGCAAATGATAATTACAATGTTAAAAATGTTATTGTAGAAGTATAAAAAGGAAGCTTCAATCAAATACTATTTTATAAAATAACTTACTCTCATCTTTGACATCCCACACCAGCCTTTGTGCATGGCCATCATATGTTATAACATCTCCTTATTTGTCTGAGGAGTATGATCCCATTGATAGATGACCTACACACATAACATCAATTCAATTTAAATATCGTATGGATATGTGCATATGATACTTTAGATATTTATTTTGTTACCTCAAGATCTCTAAATATTTAAATTTTCATCTCTTTAGAAAGTTTTGAAATTTTTTCTGCCACAACTTGCAATGTAACCAACTGATGGTGCTCATGTCACTCACAAAGTCTGTTCCTTGTTCACCTACGTCGTATCCATCGAAAACTTTCACATTCCACCTCTATCTAATCTCTAACCTCCTTTCTGTGGCACCTCTAGTGGGACCTTGACCACTAGTCCCCTGACCGCGCATTAATGCAATTGTGTAAACATACATGCATAAATAAAGAGTTAGATTTCATAAAAAAATAAATATAAATTACAACACTACTGAATATTAAACTATACCTCCTACAGAAGAAGATGCAGGCATAGCTGAAGATGTCCCCTATGAGGTAGGAAGAAGGGCCTGCGAAGAAATAGGAGGGTCTCGAGGAATTGAGTCTTGAGAGGAATGACCGACCGCATTGTCCATGGTCTATGATCTCCGAACTCTAGATCCATTACATGAACCCATCTCTGAAAAAAATGCTGTTAATAAACAATATGCAATTAAAAAAAAATTCGATAGCATCTCCCCTATACCAAGAGTAAATCCACATGTACATTCACATTCCTTAAAAACATTTACTTATTACAAATAAATTGAATTTCATGTACACATCCTACAAAAGATACAATGATTTCCATATCCATATCATGTAAAAAGCTCATTCACATCCTGCAAAAAACACATCTATTACCACACATTCACATCCTGCAAAAAATACATCCATAGCCACACAGTCACATCTAGTAAAAAAAAAATTAATTCTCTCCACATCCTATACACACATTCACATTCTTATCGAAAGTAGGTCATTTAGATGCTCATTACTAATCGAAAATATAATATAAGATTAGGATTACATAAAGATTCACTATAAAATTAAAATTGTTCACTTAAATAAATACTTACAAGAGATAAATGTAAGAGATTTAGCTGAAACCCCACTTAACTCTCTATATATTCTCCAACTCTTATGTTTATTCCTTTAATAACATCCACATCGAATATTTCGCCAATAATAGGAAGACCGACTAAATTTTCTTGAAAAGCTTCAACAATTTTTGTTCACAATGTTGTCAAAAGTATATGACCTTGTCATTTTTGTTTATGTTGATTGATGTGTGATAAGTTGCATGTATTTTGCAGTTGCAACAATGTGGAAGTAGGAGATGTGATGCCCTACATATTTTCTTCATGGTTGTGCTTTATGTGGATTGATCGGAAAACATTTTGAACTCCGGATGGTATTTTTACAGTCGGTAGAGTTGTCTATCTGGGGAAGGTTGATGTTGACATCACCTTATGCTAATGTCAACCTTGTTGACCTCTAAGCACCTGGCCGTTAACCCCCCTGATCAGTTTTTTTTCTTCTCCAAATTTTCCTCCTTCTGACGGCAAGATCGATTGCCGTTTACTTTAATGTTGATGTCCACGCATGTTGACGTCAACTTATTTGTGTTTTTGTCCAAATTTTGCTCAAAAACTAGTCACTTTCTTCGGATCTGTTGGAAAGATAGAGCCGTATTAGGGCATGGATCCTACCCTAATCACGACCTAAGGCTCTATATATATGGAGTAGCTTCATTTAGGGGAGAGAACTTTGCTCTCTTGGCTAGGATTTTTTTGTGCTTTGAGAGGAGAGAGAGGGTTATTCCATGGGAGATTGATGTCGTTGCTACAAGTTCGTGACTGTTGCTATGAAGAGAAGACTTCTACAAACTAGAGGAAGGCTCTAGACGTGGAGAATATGGTCAGATTGTGCTCAAGAAGGCGGATTTGATTGTGCTTGGAAGACAACTCTTTGGTTGCCAAAGAGGGATTCATTGGCCTAATTTAGTTTTGTGGGAGGTTTTAGAGGCAAGTAATTTATGGTTTCTATAGCGTATACCATTCAGATCGTGGTTTAGTGGTTGTGGAGGCCAATGTGTGGCCTTTGGTGTGTGTTTCAGGTGTTTACGCAGTTTGTGGGACTTTGTGGGCCGACAGATTGGGCCTAAAGCACCCACCGGTTCACTGTTTTTGAATGCGACAGGTCTGGACGTCGCGTTCTTAATGCGACGGTCCTGGGTGTCGCGTTCTTGTTACCGCCGATTTGAGTCTTCATCTGCATGTCCGCTGCGTGGTGCGCGCTGGGCGACCCGCTGGCGTCAGCAGTAAGAAGGCAACGACCTCCTACATTACGCTCTTGTCGCGACAGTAGTGTACGTCGCGTTCTTAACTTTGAGTTGCTTATTACATTAGGTCGGCCGAACAGAGCTCAGAAAGCTCTGCTCGTCCAGGAAGGGGTTTTTGCAGAGGATTTTGGGCGATTCAGGATTATGGTGTTGTTTTTGGCATGGTCTCGCCACGAGGACATGCTACGGAGTGAGGGAAACGCCGGGAGATTGCCGTTCTTCACGTTCTTCGTGAAGATAGGGAGATTCTGCCCTGTTTCACATTGTGAATTGCATGCGGAGCATGTTTAGCTTGTTACTTGCATTATAGAGGTTTGATATCATGCTAGGGCAATGATTAGAACATGAATAACTGCTTGATATGGTGTTTTACATGGTTTGCATGAGGAATCTGGAGGTGGTTCCCAAAATTAGGTCACTGTCTGTGTAGACGATGGACCTGACTGTCGCGTTCAGAACGCGACAGCCCGACCCATCACGTTCTTCTTCAGAATGTGCCGTATTGAGGCGTCGCGTTTTGAAGGCGAAATAGACCCCGTCGCGATAAGGATTCCGAGGGCAATAGGCTTGCACATGGTTACGTGATTATCAGATTATTGATATGTGTTGTGCATGGCAATGGTAAACGGTGCATTGACACTCGTAGAGTTTGAGGAACATGTTGTTCACGTGGTTTGTGTGTGCGTGGTGAGTAGTACGACACCTACCGTGGTTACCTCTTCAGTTGGGAGCCCCAAGTTTTGTGTGAGCTAGTGTAAGACCCGGCCCTCCTGGGCCCTTGGCCCTATCCTCAGGGTCACGACAGACACCCTGGTCGTGACATGGTCACACCAGGGGTGCCCATTGCGACATGGTTTTTGTGGCGACACACCTGGCCGTCGCGACATGGTCACGACAGAGGTGGGCATCACATTCTTGTCGCGCCCTCTGGAGGCCTCGCGACTACTTTTCTAACAGACATGACCGCTGTCCTGTCTGTTAGAATGGTCGTGTCGGGTGGCAGGTGCGTACAGCGTGGATGCGACTTGGTCAGTCGTTGCGTTTACTTTTACCGATCTTCGAGGTTTGACTACTTTTGGGGTCGCACCGGGGGTGGCCGTCACGACATGGTCACGACGCCTAGGGGCATCGCGACATGCTTGCTGTCGTGCTGGGCCGACCCGTCACGTCTTGGGGGCCGTTTGCTTAAAAGCCGAGCCTGCGCCCCATTCTCCCCCTCTCGCCCTCTCTCTTCTCCTTCTTTCCTCTTCTTCCTCTGTCGAGCTCTCTTGCATTTTCTCGGCAGTTCTTCATGCTTGGGGTGCTTGTGCTGAGGTGGCGACGTCCTGTTTGTGCAGGGGACGTGATCGTGGTGCTTGGAGCGAGGAGGAGGTGGCCATTCCGTTGTGAAGGCCGCAACGGTCGGCTCTACTTGTAGAGGTAGGGACCCTTGATCCTCTCACCCTAAGCATACTCCCCTCCCCCTTGAGATGGTGTTTTTTCCTCGTTGTTTAGGGTGTGGGGGTGTGAGGAATCCATGCTCGTGGTTGAGTGAGTTTCTCCATCGAGTGTAGATTCTTATGAATCCATGTTTGTGGGGTTGTAGGGGTGGTTTGCATGATTTAATAGCTTTCATACATGTTCACCATGCTCCCCTCCCCCTGTGGTGTGCTTGTATCCCGTTTTGGGTGGTCTCCGGGAGGACTGCTTCGGAACCCCCCTTGGATGAAGATGCGACCACTATAGAGGTCGCGATAATGTCGCGACCGGCGTGGCCGCCGTGACATCATTGTGATGCTCTTGGGTGTCGCGACCTAGTCGCGACGGCTTGGGCCTCCGCGACAGTGTTACAATAGGGTAGGGCGTCGCGACAAGGTCATGATGGCCCGATGCGTCGCGACTACAGTAGAGACATGTTATGGTCTTGCGAAGTTCCGTGTTTTGTGGAGTCTTCGCCGTTTCCGCTTCTTACTGTACCATGGCACCTATGCTAGTTTCCTAGTACGGTCCTGCACTAGTCGTTTGCCTGATGCTTGGCACTTGAGGGCTTGTCTCGTGTGAGAGGTTGTTACCATTGCCTGGGATCCCTATCCTCGAGAGCCTGTTGAGGGAGTACTCCGGGCTACGAGCATGCTCGAGTTGGCAGCCGAGTAGGCAAACTCTGGAGCAGAGGGGAAAATGGTGGCTAGGACAGCGGCGTTGAGTCGTTTATAGAGCTCTCGTAGTTAGACTGGGATGCCGAGGTCTATTTGGAGTTCTTCCCGATGCAGTCTAGCTAGTCCTTTTCTCACTGCCTCGCTCTTTGTGGCCCCGGAACCACCTAGAGAGGCCAGGCGTGGGACTGTAGTCCGCCAGACTACGGTGGTTACTGTTGTGTTTCTTGAGTCCTGCTTCACTCTGAATAGACGTGGAGGCCTGGACCTAGGTCGAGGATAAGATGCCAGTGAGCGCACCTAACCGTTGACTAGTGGTAGTGCTTTCCGTAGCTAGTGTTCCTTGTCCAGGTGGGGTTTCCCCCTGTCTATGTTTCTAGCTGTGTGGTGGTCACGACAAGCATTCGTACGAAGTTTTCGACCGTGTTGTACTTCCGTACCGTTGCTAGTTAGTAGCTTTGCTTTCGCACTTCCGTTTGTAAGTAGAAGATACAACTACTGTCATTTAATTGTTTATATATGTTCTTATGCCTATTAGAGCCAGTAGGAGATTGGTAGTCCCTACTGAGATTCTGCTGTGAAGCTTATCCCTCCTTGTTCCCAGGTGAGACTTCTCAACAGCGGCAGGGTGCGCGCCGGGCGGAGGAGACGGGGTGGTAGCCGTGGTCCCCGTAGCTAGAAGTGGTTCCCCCTCTCAGTGTACGTCACCCTCGGGGTATTCCCCTAAGGGACTTGTTATCCCCTTCCTTTACTTGTACTAGTTGTGTGTGTGTGTGTTGGGACTATACTTAGAGCGGCATGCAACAGTCTCGCTCTTCTTTCTATTTCCACGTGTGCGCTTCTAGTTTAGCAGTTGACGTTTACTTCCTTTACATATCCTGTTAGATCTATATTATAGCCTTTCCGGATCCCCGGATCCGTGGGCGACGACCGCAAAAATCGAGTCCTCGACGTGGGTCGAGAGTCGGGTTCTCGGGGTCGTTACAGTTGGTATCAGAGCGAGAGTATGACAAGACTTGTAAAGGATTTAAACTATGACAGAAAGTCCCAACAGTAGTACAAGTACCTGCTAGCTGCCCGAGTTGATATTGTTAACCTTGTTGGTTGTGTGCCGTGCAGGATATGGCTCTGCGCAGGCGTAGGCAGGCTAGAGAGCTGATTGAGCAGCAGGATGAGTTTGATGTGCCCATGTAGGGGCAAGTCCAGGAGGAGATGTCAGCAAAGGAGTCTGTGGCATAGCCTTAGGCAGCAGCAGCAGCAGAAGTACCAACCCCTGCCACAGTAGTACGCAGATTGGTTCCCCTTGGCAGAGCAGTTCTTCAGGAACTTGTACCAGGAGCGTGGCAGCCTGGGCAGACAGCCATGGGAGGTCAGCATCTAGTACCTCCCCATGTGGTACCGGAGCAGAAGGCAGATCCAGAGGTCGAGCAGCCAGTAGTTCGGTAGGCGTCAGGTTCTGGGAGTGCCCGGGCCGACCGAGGAGAACGACAGTCATGGAGGATAGGACCGCCCTCTTGGAGAGGTTCTTGCGCCTTTGGCCACTGATTTTCTTTGGTGAGTATGATCCAGACAAGGCAGAGAGTTGGACACACGAGTTGGAGCGCACGTTCGAGACCATGGAATGCGCCGAGGAGGACCAGGTCAGACTAGCAGTATACCAGCTCAGGCAGCAGCCCATGAGTGGTGGAGAGTTCAGATACAGACTCACTTCCAGGGGCAGTGTTTGGATCAGATCATTTGGCAGCAGTTTTTGGAGATCTTTCACGCCGAGTACTTCCCTAACTACGCTCGACGTGAGAGACAAGACCAGTTCCACGAGTTGGTTTATGGCGACCTCATAGTTGCTCAGTACCACCAGCAGTTCTTCCAGTTGTTGAGGCATGTTCCTCATGTATAGGCAGTGAGTAGGCTTACGCAGAGAGGTTCATCGAAGGACTGAGGCCAGACTTGAGGTGGGGCGTGACAGCTCACATGTTTACCACCTTAGGAGAGGCCGTGGCTAAGGCCACTACCTTGGAGAGAGAGACCTGGTAGCCCCAGCAGCAGCAGCAACAGCAGGGAGGAGCCTCTTCCAGGTCCTCGCCGTACCAGCGTCCCGCAGGGAGTCGTGGTAGCATGACTTCTTCTTCTTCGGGCTTAGATAGTTCCGGGATTCGCTTGAAGTTCAGGTAGTTGTCCACTCGCGGGGGTGGATGGAGCTGGCAGTAGAGGCGTCAATCGAGGTTTGCGGAGCAGTCGGTCCAGCAGGGAGCCGAGCAGGGAAGGCAGGAGGCAGTTTGCTACACTTGTGGCTTGCCGGGTCACTTCAGGAGGGATTGCCCGATGGGGCAAGTCCAGCAGCCGCAGCAGCCAGTACAGTGCGCGCAACAGCTACCGCAGTACCAGTTCCCTCCCCAGCAGTAGGTGTTGCCCAGCTAGCAAGCCCAGAGTGGGGGGGGGGGGGGGTGAATGGGATTCTAAAAATTTGTTTAGAGTTAAAACTTGTCAACAAAAGCGCTTAACAAAAAAACACTAAAGTAGATAGTTACTGTTAGTAAGAATGAAGATAAGCAAGCACATAAAACAATCACACAAACAATAGGAGATTTTTATCCTGGTTCAGTCCTCCTGTCCCAAGGAGTCCTACGTCTAGACCCCAAGCAACAACTTGGGCTTCCACTACCAAGGGTACTGTTCCCCTTAAGGATCCTTACATATCCAGCCGCAGCTGGCCTTCTCTTCTAATCCCGAAGAGGTATACAACGACACTGATACACATGTCTTCCTTCCTTACTAAAGAGAATAAACATCACCTGTTTCCAACAGACCTTCTCTTCACAACCCAAAGAGGAACTTCACAAAGATGTGAAAAGAATCAATGCCCCCTAGACCAAGCTTACAACAAGTGCTTGATTCGAGGCAATGTCTGAGAGAGAAAGATTTACAATAAGAAAATCTCTCAGAACATAAAAGCTCTCCAATGGCTAAGCAAATGAACAAGGAGAGCTAAGAGCTACAGCAGACTAGGGAGTGAAGCTTGGGCTCTTCTTTCTGATGCTCACAGGTTGTAAGATGAAAGCTCTTAGGTACAAAAGTTGTTGCTTCACTTAGTCATCAGTCTTCTATATATCTTCTCTTTAAAATATAGTCATTGAAGTATTCGTTGTCTCTAAGTTGAATGCTCGTTAGACTGCATGGTTCATCATGTACGACAGTGTGCTTGCAGTCATTTAATGCGTTACGAGCCATGCACACAAAGGGAAGATCCATCCAGATATCCTTTAGCTTCTAGTTGTCCAACGTTGTAAGGTGTGTACTGTCAAAGACCTGCACATAATAAATGCCTCACAATAGACAGCTAGACTATCTCTTTGCTTGTCAGTCAACGTTAGAAAGCATGCAGTAGGAGTATACACCAAAATAGAAATACCATTTTGTCATCTGATAAAGTGATTGCTATTTTATCATGGGTGCAAAATGTATTTAGATATGCGATGTATAGTCATAATAAATGCAAGATACAAAGATATTCGCGGGAAGACTTCAAACTTCAAAGCATTTGAAAATATATTTGAATATCATGAGAAGAATAGATGTATTCACGAAATCTATGATAGGGAAATCGATGTGTCCATGAGACACTGTTCTACTTATAAAATCGTTACATGAACAAGTCATTATTGAAGCAAATCGTTCTTATAGTAGAAGCAAATCGTTGTGAACACAAATTGTTGTACAAATATGAGAAAATCGTTATATGAGCAAATCGTTGTTCAAATATAGAAAAATCATTGTACAAGTATAAACAAATCGTTGTACAAGCAAATCGTTATTCAAATATAAACAAATCGTTGTACAAGTATAAACAAATCGTTGTACAAGTAAATCGTTATTCAAATATAAACAAATCGTTGTGTGAGCAAATCATTGTTCAAACATAGACAAATCGTTGTACAAGTATTAACAAATCGTTGTACAAGTAAATCGTTATTCAAATATAAACAATCGTTGTACAAGTATAAACAATCGTTGTACAAGCAAATCGTTATTCAAATATAAAGAAATTGTTGTTTAAGCAAATCGTTGTGAACACAAATCGTTATACAGATATAAGCAAATCGTTATAAGCACAAATCGTTGTTTCACTTATTAAATCGATGTAGTGATCGAATCATTGTTTGCTTTATCGAATTGTTACAACAACCAAGCCGTTGTGTAACTTATCAAATCGTTATAGTGACCAAGTCGTTGTGTAACTTATTGAATCGTTATAGTGACCAAGTTGTTGTGTAACTTATCGAATCGTTACAGTGACCAAGTCGTTGTGTAACTTATCGAATCGTTATGAGACGAAAATCGTTGTTTCTCTTAACGAATCGTTGGGAGACCGAAATCGTTGTTTCACTTAACGAATCGTTGTAAGACTGAAATCATTGTTTCACTTAACGAATCGTTGTGAAATCGTTCTGCTCTAAAGAAATTGATACTTATGAAATCGTTATGCTCTAAAGAGTTCGATACTTATGAAATCGTTATGCTTTAAGGAAATCAATACTTATGAAATCGTTATGCTTTAAAGAAATTGATACTTATGAAATCGGTATGCTTACAAAGGAGTCGTTATGCTATAAAGACATCGATATTTATGAAATCATTATGCTTACAAAGGAATCGTTATGCTATAAAGACATCGTTATTTATGAAATCTTTATGCTTACAAAGGAATCGTTATGCTATAAAGCAAATCGATATGAACTTAGAAGAAATCTATGCTCTGAACTTTTAAATAGCAGTGTGTAAGAATTACTTACAGATTTTACTTGATTTATTTCCTATGACTGAGCTTCATAAAAACTTGTTAGATAATCTTTGTCAGGGTTTTGTTAATCACCAAAATTATATATAATTAAATAAAATTATATGGGGATGGACTGATCATCAATCTCCTCCTTTTTGGTGATGACAAAATATGACAAGACATAACATGTAATGTGCTGAAATGAACTTGAGTAAAATTTCTAAATAAGAAATATATATTTCAAAATGTTTTATTTTCTCCCCCTTTTTGTCATTAAGCAAAAAGACACAATGAAAGGACATAGGAAAGATAAATGGGAGCCAAAAAGAGACAACATTTCATTTCATTACTGAGGAGGTACAGAAATGTAGAAAGCAGGAGATAGGAGGGAGGCATAAACTTGGAAGGCCCCATAAATCATAGAATAAGGGGTTCCATGACAGGAGCCATCCTCTTGATGTGTAGTTGCCTTTGAGCTTCAATAAAAATCCCATACTCATCGCTGCCAAGGGACATTTTGAAAATGCTAGAGGTGCTAAAACTAGTATGCTGGAGGAACTGATGGATGGAGATAGGGTAGAAGATCTGTTGCTGCTTTAGTTCCTTTTTCATACCCATATACACCTTGTATCTCTCAACCCATGTATCATAAGGGTCACAAACAAGATGAATAGAGTTCAAGTCTAAAAATTCTGCAGTAGACAGAGGAGGTTGATTGGAGTGAATCTCTCCCAATCTGATGGAGATAACCGCTCACACTCAGACAAAAGAGGGGCAAGTACATCAATCTTGATGTGGCCTTGGAGATACTCTCGGTAGACAAATCTGTGGAAGGAGAGGGAAAGACCTTTCTGCACTGAAATTCTGCCCATTACCCTTGCAAATCTTTCAAAAATCATTGTACCCACAGCAGATTCCATGACTAGGGAATAGAGAGGAGGCAGGAACACAACATCTGGTATTTCCAAAGTGGCAAAATCAACCTAAATGGATGTGGTATGAGCATCATTCGAACCAAGAGCAGAAATAGCTTGCTTGAATCGGCCAAGCTGAACTTCAGGTAGATGGTTGAGATAGCAATAATCACTGAACATCTGGAAGTAGCAGATGAGCTTGATCTCCTTTTGAATAAATGGAGCCCATGTATTCTTGTGATGAATCACAAACCACTTAGAGAGAGTGAGTGGGTGATCCCTAGGTGGAAATTGACCAGAGCGGGCTGATGTGAATTACCTGAATAAGGACTGATGGCCCCGAGCCCATTGATCTTCAGTTTTGGCTTCAGTCATGGAGAAAATTTTTGACTGTTCAGCCTTTGAAAGAGAAGAGAGAGGGAGAAAAATATTTAGGTGGTCGGTGAGATTAAGGTGAGAAAGGCAAAAAATGTTGGCAAATGTGCATTTTTGGAGGAATTCACAATAGATGGATCTTCTTCGATTTTCAACAGTGAGAGAAAACCAAAGAGGTGGAAAATGTGGTTCAGAGGAAATGGCAAGATTGGAAGAAATTTTCCTCTTTTTGGGAACATGGCTGGAAGAGCCTGTCCTGTGAATGTGAGTGCTAACTGACAGGACTGTGCGAAGTATGGCTACTTCAAACTCATCCTTGATGTTCTGGATAAAAGGACCTTCAACTTGGGCACCCTCTGGAATGATGGTAACAAAAGAGGAGGAGTAGGGGGATGAAGAAAAGAATAAGCAGGGGGTGGAGGAGGTGCAGATGGTCCAACTAATGAAAGACTTGAGGAGGAAGCTCCAGTTGAGGAGGATGATGCTGGAGGTGCCTCAGAAGGAGGAGGAATGAATGTGGAGGAAGCAGGAGAAGAAGAGGATTGTGGAGGAAATGGTGTAGGAGAGGAAATGTTTTTGGAAGGGGTTGTTTAAAGGTGGCAGGAGCTTGAGGGGCAGTGGTGGATGAAGGTGGAGAAGGAGGGGCTGGAGTTTGAAGAGGGGAAGAAGGGGGCTCTAGGGCTACAGCTTGGTCTTCAGCTCTTGCAGGCACAGCCTCTGATTCCTTTGGCCCTGGTGGCCCAGACTCATCCATGACTGGCCCTGGTGGCCCCGATGCTGCCGAATCCTGATCAAACTGCCTTGACTCTTCACCATTCTTGGGCCCTGAATCCTCAACATTTACTAGCTCTGATGCCCGAACTTCTGATTCTTCTTCAATCCTTGGCCCTGCTGGCTGAACCTCTTCATAACTTGGCCCTGATGGCCCTGATTCCTGTGGAACTGAGGAAGTGGGAGCAGGAGGGGCAGGTGAAGATGATTGAGCCCTCACGATTTCAGAAACATTAAGGTCTTAATGCTTTCCATTTCATTCTTCATCCAACGCAGGACATTTTTAACCATACTCATTTCTTTCGCTGCAGAGATCTGGCTCACAAAGATAGAGGAAATATCAGCTTGCACAGAGCAAAGAAGTTGCCCTTGGGTATCTAATCTTTCAATTACTAGCTTCATGTTTATTCTAAGCTTCTTCTTCCTTGACCTTCGTTATGCCTTATTTAAAAGTAATGGAACTTCATTGGCTACACCTTTGCCTTTATCATTTGTGCCATGAACAGGCTCCACATGATCAACAAGAGCTTCATCTTTATCCGATTCAGAAGGGCTTGCAGAAATGCCTTCTTGGAATTGATCAACCTGGGGGCTAACAGTGTGCTCCCCCTGAATCTTTGCTTCCTTCTCAATTGCATGCTCCCCCTGAGCAGAAGCATCATCCATCAGAATATCTTCATTGTGGCCTGATGCCACAACTGCAGGAACACCTTCTTCTTGCTCCCCCTGAATATGAGCATCTTCCAATTGACCTTCACTGTGGCCTGGTGCCACAACTTCTGAAATGACTGCAGTAGTGGTTTCTTCTTGCTCCCCTTGAGTGCTGGTGATAGAATCCAGCACATCTCTAAGCAGAGATGCTACAATCGCGGTAGGGGTGACAACTTCTGATATTTGCCCAACAGACTCAATATGCTCAGGAAGTACCTCTTCAATTCTGCCTGAACTTACCAATGGAGCTTCAACTTTGACCTCTGCTGCTGCTTCTTGGACTGATGGGACTTCGGATCTGACCTCTTCAACTTGGACTTCAGGAATTATTGATGCTGCCTCTTCCTGATCCACTGTAACAGCTGGAACTTCAGTTCTGGTTTGAGCTGCTACCTCTACTTCCTCTGCCTGAACCACTGGTAACTCTGCTCTTTCTTTTTCTTGCTGAATTTGGACTTCAGTCCTAACAACTACTTCTTCTTCTGGAATTGGGGAATTTCTTGTGCTTCCCCGATGATAGCTTCACCCTCTGCTGCTGAAGTCTTGGTCCACATTCTAGCAATTTGGGAAAACCCACTTTTCTTCGGATTTCTAGACCTGATAGCTTGGCCCATCTTCTCAGATACTTCTCCAGTCAAGCTAATGTTATAGTGCTGGAAAATCTTTGTCAGCAGATGAGCATATGTAAGGGAAACATTGAGCTTGTTCTTCTTGTCCCAAATCATAGCCGATGCAAACTTCATCCTTTCTATTATTACCTTTGCCATATTAATATCTTGGTTCTGAATAGCCTAGAACATCATATCCGAGTCTGCCTTGGTGCATGTGGAGAAGGTGGCACTCCTGGGTAC
Organism: Colocasia esculenta; assembly: GCA_014218235.1. Classification (NCBI taxonomy): domain Eukaryota; kingdom Viridiplantae; phylum Streptophyta; class Magnoliopsida; order Alismatales; family Araceae; genus Colocasia; species Colocasia esculenta. Next base: position 13,654 of record JACBKR010003048.1, read on the forward strand.
CAGAATTTGGCAAACAATGAAATGAAGAATTCGGTTGAAGGCATTCAACTGATTTATATCTATTTTTCCATCCTTCAGTTTGTATTCTATTCCGATAATCCCCAAACCCTTGGCATGAACATCCACACTGTGTACCCCGCTGTGTCCGGTGGTAGAAACTCCAAACAGAGATTCCAAAAGATCATATGTAATGTGAATCTGGGTTCCTTTGACTGTGGAGGCCAAGGATCCATCTTCTTCGGATTTCAAACAAATATAAAAAGCCTTTACCAGGTCCGATAACTTGCCTCTGAAATAGTTGCCATCTTCGACCACTTCATCCTCTGCATTGCTGCTACTACGTTGTGCATGCCATTCTTCTCTAAGTCAGCCACATCTACTACCTTATTACCGCACAGCTTCGTCTTCACTGCTGCAAATCTCTCTTGCTGCTCTGCTGTGAGGAGCTCGGTGCTGTAACCTCCAACAGTGCCGGAAACCCCAAAAACCGCGATGGAATTGAACATGGAAGGGTTCTGGATGATCGTGGGAAGGAGTAGAGCGGAAACCCTCAAGAAAATTTAGCAGGAAGAGAGGGATTCTTTGAAATCTCACAGAGTTGATGCCAGAATCGATAGGGTTTATCATTCCAGGCAAGTCGAAAGAGATGAGAGAGAAAGATGAAATCGGTATGACATAGATTACGGATTAAAAGCGAAGGTAAAGTTGCTTTTGAAAGGACCCCGCAGTAAATGCAGAAAATGACAAAAAGAGATGATTTCACAAGAGATAAAGCCTTTTAAAATAATGAACCGTCAAAGCAATTTATGACACAAGTAATAAAGAGATTTTCTTAATTCCAGGGGAGATAATAAGCATTATTCTGAAAAATATTATTATTTCAATCATATGCGGAAAAATCTATTACAAATTACACATGCCTAATTCCCTTCTAAGAGAAGTAAATCTCTTTTCGGGTAAGACTTTGTAAAGATATCTGCTAACTGATTCAATGTATCTATAAAAGAGATATTTATATTTCTATTAGCTATATGATCATTAATAAAATGATATCTAACCTCTATGTGCTTTATTCCTGAGTGCTGAAATGGATTTTTGGTGAGATTTATTGCACTGGTGTTGTCGCACAGCAAATGGATTGTCTTGATGTGCAGTCAATATCCTCAAGCTGCTGTTTTATCCATAGGAGTTGAGTGCAACAGCTCCCAGCAGCCACATACTCAGCTTTAGCTGTTGACAGTGCTACTGAGTTTTGTTTCTTTGAAGACCATGAAATCAAGCATCCTGCAAGAAATTGACAACTTCCATTGGTGTTTTTTCTATCTATCTTGCATCCAGCATAGTCAGCATCAGAATAACCTACTAAACCAATTTCGCATGATTTTGGATGCCATAAACCTAGATCATGAGTTCTAGCTAAATATCTAAAGATCTTTTTGACAGATATTAAATGAGATTCTTGAGGATCAGCCTGATACCTTGCACACATACATACACCAAACAAAATATCAGGTCTACTAGCTGTTAAATAAAGTAATGAACCTATCATACCTCTGTAGAGCTTTTGATCTACTTTCTTACCATCTTTATCACTGTCTAACCTTGTAGATGTACTCATTGGTGTTGATAGTGGCTTTGCATTGTCGAATCGAATTTCTTCAATAATTCCTTATTGTATTTTGCTTGGCAGATGTGTGTGCCTTCTTTACCTTACTTGATTTGAAGTCCAGGAAGTAATTGAGCTCCCCCATCATGCTCATTTCAAATTCTCCCTGCATAAGCTTTTCAAAGTACTTGCACAGAGATTCATCAGTAGATCCGAATATTATATCATCCACATAGATTTTCATAAGCAATATATTTTTAACTTTTGACTTAATAAACAGTGTGCTATCTACCTGTCCTCTGATAAAACCATGATTTAATAAAAACACACTAAGTCTTTCATACCATGCTCTAGGTGCTTGCTTTAAACCATATAAAACTTTATGCAATTTGAAAACAAGATTTGGAAAATCTTCTTCATCAAAACCAGGAGGTTGTTCTACATAGACTTCCTCCTTTATATAACCACTTAAAAATGTAGATTTGACATCCATTTGAAAAAGTTTCAAATCCAATGTAGATGTATAAGCAAGTAAAATTCTAATAGCCTCTAGTCTAGCCACTAGTGTATAGGTTTCTTCGAAATCTATGCCTTCCTCTTGAGAATAGCCTTGAGCAACCAGTCTAGCCTTGTTTCTTGTGATCACACCAGCTTCATCCAATTTGTTCCTGAACATCCATTTGGTGCCAATCACAGGATGATCTGATGGTCTCAGAACAAGGGACCAAACTTGGTTTCTCTTGAACTGATTTAGTTCATCTTGCATGGCTGAAATCCAAGATTCATCAGACAGTGCTTCATTGACTGTTTTAGGCTCGATTTGAGATACAAAAGCTAAGTAATCACAGGGAATAACATTACCTCTTGTTCTTACCCCAACAGATGGATCTCCAATGATGTTCTCTTGGATGATCCTTCTTGTATCTCCATTCTTTTAGAAGATCACTATAGGATATTTCTTTTTGTTGTAGTTCTTCTAAAGGTGGATCTTTATTATCCTCGATAGATGTATCCTTCAGTTTCGTGGATAATTTATCTACATCATCATCATCACTATCTACTTCCTTTCTCAAGAAAGGGTTAGATTCATAAAAAATAACATGGACAGTTTGCTCAATTAGTAGACTTTGTTTATTAAAGACTATAACCCTTGGGTTTAGAAGCATATCCCATGAATATTCCTTCATCAGATTTAGAGTCTAACTTACCAATATCTCTCTTACCATTATTGTGGATGAAGCAAGGGCATCTAAACGTCCTGAAGTGGCTGATCTTTGGCTTCATTTGCTTGTAGAGTTCACATGCTGTCTTCTTCAGGATTGGCCTGATCATCACTCTATTTATTATGTAACATGTAGTGTTGACTGCGTCGACCTAGAAATATCTTGGAAGATTATATTATGATAACATTGTTCTGGTCATGTCCAACAAGGTTCTATTTTTCCTCTTAGCTACTCCATTTTGCTGAGGTGTCCTTGGTGCTGAGAAGTTATGCTCAATTTCTTGATCATCACAGAATTTTGCAAATCTTTCATTTTGGAACTCTCCTCCATGATCTGATCGAATGCTTATTATACTGAACTTCTTGTCCTCCTGCACTATCTTACTAAATTTCATAAAACTTTCGAAGGTGTCATCTTTATGCTCCAAAAATGATACCCATGTAAATCTTGGGTAATCATTCACTATCACGAATTCAAAATTCTTTTCTCCTAAACTGGTTGTTCTTATTAGCCCAAATAAATCCATATGCAATAGTTCTAAAGGTTTGGAGGTGGTTACAACTATTTTTGACTTGAAAGATGATTTTGTGTGCTTCCCTTTTGCACAAGGTTCACACACACCTTCTATCCTTGAACTTATCTTGGGCATACCTTCCACTAGATTTCTCTTGACCAATTTTCTTATTCCATCTAAACTGCAGTGACCTAATCTCCTGTGCCATAATTCAGCTAATTGATCTTTATTTACTGCAAGGCATACATCTTGATCTTTCAACTATTTTAAGTGCAGTACATACAGGTTCTTTTCTCTGCTGGCTTCAAATACAATTATTCCATCTTTCATGATGCTGCATTTAGACTCTTGAAATTTAATTTGATGCCCCTTGTCACATAGTTGGTTGATGCTGATCAGGTTGTGCTTAAGTCCTTTCACACATAGGACATCTTCTATAAGAGTTCTGCCTTGACTTTCTATTGAACCACAACCTATCACTGTACCCTTTCCATTATCACCGTACGTCACTATGCCTTCTTCATTTTTGATGTGAGAGAATAACTTCTTGTTGCCATACATGTGGCTCAATTGAGAACCTGCTGTCCAGGTACCATTTTGATGCTCTAAGGCTTCCCTGCGATAAAAACACTAAGATTTAGGTACCCAAGTTCTTTTGGGTCCTTGCTGGTTAGTTTCCTCACATTTTCTTTTGAGTATGCATTTTAGGTCTTTAGTTGGACAAGTTATTTTAGTGTGTCCTAATTTGTTACAGTGACTACAACATGATGTTTTACTTACCTTTTCAGTTGGGATATACTTAAAATTAGATTTGTATTCAGTGTTTTGTTCAGCTACAAATTTTGGAGTTGGATAGATTTTAGGATGGATTATTGTTTCTTCATTATCTGGTGGAGTATATCCTAAACCATGCTTTTTCTTTCCTGATCTTCTTGCACCTTTTAGAATTAAAGATGATTTTCCATTTGTAAAATTTTCAATTGTACTAAATAAATATTCATTTTCTTTTGTTAATGTGTTAATTTCCTGTTTAAGTTTACTTATAGTTTCCTAGCTTTCTAGATTAGTTATCTGATCATTTTAACTTTTAGATCTTCACATAATAATACATTTCTCCTTTTTAGTTCTGAAATTTGTTTTTCCAACTGCTCATTTTCAGATTTTAAATCTGAGTTAGTAATTTCTAAACATGCATGACTTTTCTTGGTGGATTTTAATAGTTTACATACCTCTTTATATTTACTATATAATTCATTAAATGCATCTTCTAAATTATCAGAATTAGATTCATTACATGAGGTAAATGAGGAATCAGATGTTACTTTTTCATCTATGTTTGCCATGAAGGTCAGGTTTGCCTTTTCTTCTTCTTCTTCACTAGAGCTTGACTCACTGTCCGAGTAGCTGTCATTGTTCCATGCAGATGCCATGGCTTTCTTCTTATATTTCTTAAATTTCTTTGCGTTGTCCTTCTTTCTAAACTCAGTCTTTTTCAGCTTCGGACACTCAGCTTTAATGTGTCCAGGCTTCTTACACTCGTAGCAAATGGGTTCAGCTTTCTTTGTGTCCCTGACTTCGGTTTTCTTGAAATCTTTTCCTTTCTTAAAGTATCTCCTTCCGGACTGATATGTTTTCTTGGACAGTATGCGATGCAGTCTTCTGGATAAGAAGCTTCCTCATCTTCACTTCTTCCCATGCTCTTATCACCATCTGATTCATCATCAGATGTGTCTTCAGTAGCCTTGTGAGCATTGCTGTGTTTCTTTCTGCTGGAAGACTCCCTAAGTCTTTCCATGTTTATCTTGGGGCCATCAGTGACCCAACAAGCTTTTCCAGTGACAATCTTCTTAAGTCGATGGCTTCCTCTATGGCTGTTACCTTAGGAGTCCATGATGCTGGTAGGGATCTCAAGATTTTTCTTACCATGTCTCCTATTTCGTAGTGCTTTCCAAGACCAGCCAAACCATTTGTAATGTCTGTGAATCTACTGTACATTTGGGTGATTGATTCTCCTGACTGCATTTGAAATCGCTCATATTGAGCTACCAAGATATCTATCCTTGTTTTCTTGACCTTGTCTGTTCCTTCATAAGTTATTCTGAGCTTCTCCCACATCTCCATTGCCGATTTGCAAGCTGAAATTTGGTTAAACTCTTTCTTACTAAGAGCACAACATAATAAACTCTTAGCTTTGCAGTTAAGAGAGATCTTCTTCTTATCATCAACTATCCAATTTTCTCTGTTGTTTAGGACAACTAGATCTCCTTCTTCTATGATTGACTAGATCTAAAAATCAAGACCTTGAAGGAAGAACTCCATTCTTGTCTTCCAGTAGTTGTAATCTTCACCGTCGAACAAAGGTGGTCTGTTGACTGACTGGCCTTCTGCATACCCTTGAGCTGCCATTTATCTTTGCTCTTCAGATCGTTAGATCCTCTTGACGAAGAGACTTGGCTCTGATACCACTTGTTGCCCAGCTAGCAAGCCCAGAGGGGGGGGGGGGGGTGAATGTGATTCTAAAAATTCGTTTAGATTTAAAGCCTGTCAACAAAAGCGCTTAACGAAAACACTAAAGTAGATAGTTAATGTTAGTAAAAATGAAGATAAGCAAGCACATAAACAATCACACAAACAATAGGAGATTTTTATCCTGGTTCGGTCCTCCTGTCCCAAGGAGTCCTACGTCCAGTCTCCAAGCAACAACTTGGGCTTTCACTACCAAGGGTACTGTCCCCCTTAAGGACCCTTACACATTCAGCCGTAGTTGGCCTTCTCTTCTAACCCCGAAGAGGTATACAACGACCCTGATACATAGGTCTTTCTTCCTTACTGAAGGGAATAAACACCACCTATTTCCAACAGGTCTTCTTTTCAACACCCGAAGAGGAACTTCACAAAGATGTGAAAAAAATCGAATGGCCCCTAGACCAAGCTTACAATAAGTGCTTGATCCGAGGCAATGTCTGAGAGAGAAAGATTTACAATAAGAAAATCTCTCAGAACACAAAAGCTCTCCAATGACTAAGAAAATGAACAAGGAGAGCTAAGATCTACAGCAGACTAGGGAGTGAAGCTTGGGCTCTTCTTTCTGATGCTCGCAGGTTGTAAGATGAAACCTCTTAGATACAAAAGTTGTTGCTTCACTTAGTCATCAATCTTCTATATATCTTCTCTTTAAAAATATAGTCATTGAAGTATTCGTTGTCTCTAAGTTGAATGCTCGTTAGACTGCATGGTTCATCATGTACGACAGGTGTGCTTGCAGTCATTTAATGCGTTACGAGCCATGCACACAAAGGGAAGATCCATCCAGATATCCTTTAGCTTCTAGTTGTCCAACGTTGTAAGGTGTGGTACTGTCAAAGACCTGCACATAATAAATGCCTCACAATAGACAGATAGACTATCTCTTTGCTTGTCAGTCAACGTTAGAAAGCATGCAGTAGGAGTATACACCAAAATAGAAATACCATTTTGTCATCTGATAAAGTGATTGCTATTTTATCATGGGTGCAAAATGTATTCAGATATGCGATGTATAGTCATAATAAATGCAAGATACAAAGATATTCGCGGGAAGACTTCAAACTTCAAAGCATTTGAAAATATATTTGAATATCATGAGAAGAATAGATGTATTCACGAAATCTATGATAGGGAAATCGATGTGTCCATGAGACACTGTTCTACTTATAAAATCGTTACATGAACAAGTCATTGTTGAAGCAAATTGTTCTTATAGTAGAAGCAAATTGTTGTGAACACAATCGTTGTACAATATGAGCGAATTGTTATATGAGCAAATCATTGTTTAAATATAGATAAATCGTTGTACAAGTATAAACAAATTATTGTACAAGCAAATCGTTATTCAAATATAAACAAATCGTTGTGCAAGTATAAACAAATCGTTGTACAAGCAAATCATTATTCAAATATAACAAATCGTTGTGTGAGAAAATCGTTGTTCAAACATAGACAAATCATTGTACAAGTATTAACAAATCGTTGTACAAGTAAAGTATTATTCAATATAAACAAATCATTGTACAAGTATAAACAAATCGTTATTCAAATATAAACAAATTATTGTTTAAGAAAATCGTTGTGAACACAAATCGTTATACAGATATAAGCAAATTGTTATAAGCACAAATCGTTGTTTCACTTATCAAATCGATGTAGTGATCGAATAGTTGTTTGCTTTATCGAATCGTTACATCGACCAAGTCGTTGTGTAACTTATTGAATCGTTACAGTGACCAAGTTGTTGTGTAACTTATCGAATCATTATAGTGACCAAGTCGTTGTGTAACTTATCGAATCGTTACAGCGACCAAGTCGTTGTGTAACTTATCGAATCGTTATGAGACGAAAATCGTTGTTTCTCTTAACGAATCATTGTGAGAACGAAATTATTGTTTCACTTAACGAATCGTTGTAAGACTGAAATCATAGTTTCACTTAACGAATCGTTGTGAAATTGTTATGCTCTAAGAAATCGATACTTATGAAATCGTTATGCTCTAAAGAGATCGATACTTATGAAATCGTTATGCTATAAGGAAATAGATACTTATGAAATCGTTATGCTTTAAGGAAATCGATACTTATGAAATCGTTATGCTTACAAAGGAATCGTTATGCTATAAAGACATCGATTTATGAAATCGTTATGCTTACAAAGGAATCGTTATGCTATAAAGACATCGATATTTATGAAATCGTTATGCTTACAAAGGAATCGTTATGCTATAAAGCAAATCGATATGGACTTATAAGAAATCTATGCTCTGAACTTTTAAATAGCACTGTGTAAGAATTACTTACAGATTTTGCTTGATTTGTTTCCTGTGACTGAGCTTCATAAAAACTTGTTAGATAATCTTTGACAGGGTTTTGTTAATCATCAAAATTGTATATAATTAAATAAAATTATATAAGGATGGACTGATCATCAATTATACTAGGTTTATAGAATCTCAGGCATTGCTGTTACGCCAAAAATCGAGTTGTTGTGTAAGGATACCATCCTTCCTTTTAACCCACCACAGGGTACAGTCCCCCTGCTGGACAACTCAGCAACACCCGTAGGCAGATCCACATCGGACCTAGGCATGACTTGCCAACCCGGCCTCTGCCACACCCTTGTTCTCACTTCTCAGGTCGCCCCAGGGTGAGACGATGGCACACGCACCTGCCTCGCAACATGCATGCCGCCCAACAATCTCCCCCCCCCCCCCAGCAGCACCCCTGGGAATCGAATCCGCGACCTACTCTGATACCAGGTTTATAGGATCTCAGGCATTGCCGTTATGCCAAAACTCGAGTTGTTGTGTAAGGATACCATCCTTCCTTTTAATCTACCATAGGGTACAGTCCCCCTACTGGACTACTCAGCAACACCTGCAGGCAGATCCACACCAGAGCTAGGCATGACTTGGCCAACCTGGCCTCTGCCATACCCTCGTTCTCACTTCTTAGGTCGCTCCAGGGTGAGACGTTGGCGCACGCATCTGCCTCGCAGCATGCTGCCCAACAGTAGGCACCCCGTCAGCAGCAGTAGGTGCACTACCAGCAGCAACCTTAGCAGTTCCCGCAGTACCAACAACCTCTGCAGTACCAGCAGCAGCAGCAGTTTCCCCAGCACCAGCAGCCGCCGCAACAGCAGTAGCCCCAGCAGGCGCCGCAGCGTGGGCGTGGTCACATGATGGCTCTCACTCGGGAGCAGGCGGAGGCGTCGAACCTTGTTATAGGTACTTTGCCTATCCTTGGTTGAGCTGCCCATGTTTTGGTTGACCCCGGTGCTTCTCTCTATTTTGCTTCCGAGGAGTTTGACGAGTCTCTGGTTCGTCACACACCTGAGAGGCAGTGTGACGTGATGATCGATCTCCTGTCCGTTGACTATATGCATTATTTTGGTTACCTGGAGGGCGTCACAGTTGAGGTTGAGGGACACTAGTTGCCAGCCAGGTTGTACGCGTTGCAGCTTCGTGACTTTGACGTCATCCTAGCCATGGACTGGTTGGAGGCTCACTCAGCGGTGGTTGATTGCCAGCGGAAGACCATTCGTTTTGAAATACCTGGAGCGCCCATTCTCTGCTTTCGAGGTATCCGATCTACCTGTCGACCTTTTATTTCCTTATGTAGAGCTCCTCATTTGATCCGTGATGGCTGTGTTGTAACGACCCTCCTTATATCGGTACAGTTACATCAACCCACGTCGGTATAATGAGCGTCGTCACAGTGGGACATTGACCCAACATTAACAATGAGCTAAGATGTACACAAATATAGATATAGAACAGCGGAAACAAAGAACCAACATCATTCTTATTCCATCATCCACATTAAATATCCACAATCCATATAACAAGTAAAGAAAACTAAAGTCCACATAATTAAACTTCTAAATAAAATTACATTGTCATGATGAGGTACATCATTTATTCATTTACATACTATAGAAAATGAGAATACAATAACACTATCTCCACCACAATCTACTCCTCATGCTCGGAGTCGCTCCTAACGATCTCCTCCAAGGAAGTAGAATCACCTGCTACACCTGTACGCCGAAGCAAGAGTGAGTCTAAAAGACTCAGCAAGTAATCCATGTACACAATTTATACACACATCATATACTCATTGCATGCTTTAAACAATTTAGGCCACTAACATGGAAATCTATATCATTAGACACATATGATTCGTGTTAAATCATTAACTAACATTTAGTAGTATCCTATACATGCTTTCTATCTATAACATGGTACATGAATTAACAATTTAACACCATCCATCTATGGTACATTCTACTAATCTAGGACATGGATTTAAGTACAATGTGATTAGCAACCTAGCATGAACTCTAACTCATTTTACATGCTCATTTCACATTTATTTATGCAATTAACTTGATGTTTTAATGAAATATATTCACAATCATACATAATACCACATTTTATCAAGCATGGATTGAATGTCAAAGCAATTTCAACTTAGTTGACAACTATGCACAATTTTAGCATGAAACTAGGTACTAATTAAATGACATATTAAACACAAAATCTACACAATTTTTTACATGCTTTTATCATATTTTAATCATTCTTAGCTTGCTGTTTTGACATATATTACACATTATTCATAAGGTTTATGCTTTTCCACATGCTAACACAATCACTTTTTATTTTCACAAATTCATCTACACATTGCATATCTCATAATTTCACATACACATGTTTTCACATTACACAATTAGTTGACCTAGTCCAAACCACCACTAGAAGGACACACATTCACATTCACATACCTATCACCTAGGCAAAACAATGATAGATCTTAGTTACTGCGCCGAACCGAGAGAAGCACTCTCCACCCTAACCAGTGGAACATGTCCACCTCCAGGATTTCATCCTATTTGCCCATTGGATTTCACACACTATGAACCTTCCCATAGGGACTTTACTACGGTAGGGTTCCACAGCCCTCTATGGTAGTAGTGTCACACACGACACAATTTACACAATTCGCGTTATTTACACATCGTTTGTACACCTTTTAACACAATTATGATAAATTTCACATATAGGCATTAGCTTCAATTTTCCTAACATGATACTACTATTCACAGTCAATAAATAGCTCACATCATGCTTCTATACATGCTGCAAATACTAAATTATACATATTTAATCTATCATGCTCATTATATTGATTTTCCATGATGTAACCAAGAATCACACTTACTGTGCTCAGAACGGATCCAAATTTTTATCACAGGTTATAAACAAATAGTATGTAACATGCTCAATTTTCTAAAATTTTCAGATCATTACACTAATTATAATAATTAAAAATAGTTCATAGGCATGTATTCACTAATTTCATATAAACAGGTTCCACAGTGAACTAGTCATTCCCAACAGATTCAATACATGCATACAGTCATCATACTGCCACAGAAAATTTACCCAACCCTAATTTAACATGGATCAAATTAACAAGAATTTACAAGGCTTAATCATGCTGAACATCTCACTTTAGAAATTCTAATAAATAACATAATGTGCGGAAATTCGATCCAATCATATGACATATTCCAATGGATGTACTTGACCATATAGAAAATTTATAACATCCACTTATATTTAGAAATCCGGAAATTAGGTCACATTCATCAAGACATGCTTTCTGCAGAATTTAGAAGAACTTGGCGGCACACAGTTGGCCGCCAACAGGTGTTAATGGCACCAAAGGCTGCCGCCGACTATAGATCTTAACGGCACAAGATGCTGCCGTTAAGTTCCTGTCTTCAAGAAGTGCAGACAGTCCACACTAAACACCAATGAACGGGGGTTCCAGGACACGAGAAAAATCTACAAAAATACCTAGGACCTACTGGACGTATGTATGAGCAATGTCCAAGGTTTACTTGCCTCTAAATAAATTGCTAAAGGGAAATATTTGCCGATGAAGCTCTCCTCGGCCAGTGCCAAGAATCCCTCAAATTCTTTCCTTTCCGGCTACTGCATCGATGAAGACTGCAAACTGAAGTCGGGGAAGCCTTCCTCAATGCTTAGAAGATCTTCCAGTCGTTGTAGAACGCCGGATGGAGCACCACGTCGCCGGATCAAAGTCTCCAAAACTTGGGGTTCGCACAGAAATTAGGGTTTTTGACTCAAGAGCCAAAAGGACCCAATCTCAACAAAGGGAGGAGTCTTTATAGGGTCAAGGTTCGAGCACTTGATAAGGTAGGGCTCTCGACCGTTGGGAGTCAGTTTCTAAAATTGGGAGCGAAGAAATCACGAGCATTTCGGATCTGAAACCGAAACAAATCTGGAGAAGTAGATGTCAACATCACTGGCCGCCTATCTGGGATTGGCGTCCATCGATGTGGACGTTGGCTCCCCCTTTAATGTCAACTCATGTTGACGCCAAATGGGTTTTCGACCAGACCACAGAATTTCAGTAATTATGCTTACACTAGGTATGTACTTGCAATGTACCATACATATAACTTAATTATTAAATACAAACATCATGTATGTGATATATAAATATATAAATATACATATATATATATATATGTACAAATATAACTACTTATACATATATACACACATGCATAAATAAAAATATATACAGAAATAATTATATACTTACACATACTTGAAAATCTTCACAAAGCATCTAACAATACATGACCGAAAATAAAAGGTGAAATTCGAGGGCCTTACATGTGTAGCGTACCTTGCTTCTGTTTGTTCCTTGGAGCCTAGCGGATCATCAGTTTTTGATATGCCTGTTGTTTGTGAGTTCCCTGATGTGTTTCCAGAGGATCTACCTGGGTTGCCGCCTGAGCGGGAGGTAGAGTTCTCCATCTACCTTTTGCTTGGTACGATGCCTTTGTCCACGGCACCTTACCAGATGGCTCTGGCGGAGTTGAGCGAGTTGAAGCGCAGCTGCAGAAGTTGCTTGAGCTAGGTCATTCGCCCGAGTTGTTCGCTATGGGGAGCACCTGTTTTGTTTATGAGGAAGAAGAATGGTAGTCTGCATTTATGCATCGATTATCAGCAGCTAAAACAGGTAACAGTGATGAACAAGTACCCGTTGCCAAGGATTGATGGTTTGTTCGACTAGTTGCAGTCAGCCAGGGTTTTCTCGAAGATTGACTTGAGATTCGGTTACTATCAGTTGAGGATCAGAGATTCTGATGTTGGCATGATGGCTTTCGCTCAAGGTACGGTCAGTTTGAGTCATGGTGATGCCATTTGGGCTCACAAATGCACCTGCAACATTTATGGATTTGATGCATAGGGTGTTCGGTGAGTACTTGGACCAGTTTGTGGTCATCTTTGTGGATGACATTTTTGTCTACTCGGCTTCTGAGGAGGAGCACGAGGAGCACCTGAGGATCATGTTAGAGACCCTGCGGAGTCACCGCCTTTACGCCAAGTTCGACAAGTGCGAATTTTGGCTGAGGGAGGTGCACTTTCTCGGACACATAATCTCGGATTCTGGTGTGGTAGTGGACCCTGCCAAGGTGGAGGCAGTGTTGTCGTGGGAGCAGCCCACATCAATGTCAGAGGTTTGTAGTTTTTGGGCTTGGCAGGTTACTACAGGAGATTCATTCAGGATTTTGCCAGGATTGCAGAGCCGTTGACCAGATTGACGAGACTGGATGCCAGGTTTGTTTGGTCAGAGGACATGAGCAGAGCTTTCGGAAGCTAAAGACGAGGTTGACTTCAGCGCTAGTGTTGGTCTTGCCGTCCGACAGTGGAGGTTTTGTGGTCTATACTGACGCGTCGAGGTCAGTTTGTTTGGGTGCCGTGGATGCAGCATGGTGGGGTCGTTGCCTATGCTTCTTGATAGCTCAAGAAGCATGAGGAGAACTACCCTACCCATGACTTGGAGCTGGCAGTAGTAGTGGTGTTCTCTCTAAAGTTGTGGAGGCACTACCTGTATGGCGAGGCATTTGAGATCTTCACTGACCATCATAGTTTGCAGTACATTTTCACACAGAAGGATCTAAAATGAGGCAGCGTAGGTGGATTGAGTATTTGAAGGACTATGACCTTACCCTCTCCTATCACCCAAGAAGGGCTAACGTCGTGGCAGACGCTTTGAGCAGGCGGTTCACTTGAGTTTGCTGATGGTCAGAGAGTGGAGGCTGTTCGAGGAGCTGTCCCAGGGATTCTTCTACCCGTCGAGGTGTAGAGACCGTGCTGTGATGACTAGTTGTCAGTTCGTCCGTCAGTGTATCAGCAGGTGCTGCAGGCACAAGCAGACAGACTTAGAGTTGGAGATATTTTGTAGATGCCAGAGGTTGAGCTGGACGAGGACAGTGAGGTCAGGTTCAGAGCCCGCTTGTACGTTCCTGAGGAGGCGCGCCAGGTGCTATTGTCAGAGGCTCTCAGGTCGAGGTATGCTGTTCATCCTAGTTCCACCAAGATGTACCATTGCTTGAGGAGGTTCTTCTGGTGGCTAGGGATGAAGAGGGGCGTAGCAGAGTTTGTTGCTCGGTGCCTTACCTGTCAGCAGGTGAAGGCTGAGCATCAGCGTCCTGGTGGTGAGCTGCAATCGTTGCCCATTCCCGAGTGGAAGTGGGACGATATTACCATGGACTTTGTGGTTGGTTTGCCCTGTACCCCGCAAAGGCATGATGGCATTTGGGTGATGTTGATCGGTGACCAAGTCGACACATTTTCTTCCAGTCAGGATGTCGTGGTCAGTGGACAGGTTAGCCAGGCTGTACATGGATAGAGTTGTTCCGTTGCATGGAACCCCAGTTTCGATTGTTTCCGACATAGATCTGAGGTTCACTTCTGGGTTCTGGTGCAGTTTGCAGAGGGCGCTTGGCACAGAGTTGAGGCTGAGCACAACGTATCATCCACAGTCAGATGGGCAGTCAGAGTAGACGATTTAGACACTGGAGAATATGCTGAGGGCATGCTTTTTGGACTAAAGTGGCACCTGGGAGTCGCACCTTCCGATGGTAGAGTTCGCATATAACAAAGCTATCACTCGAACATCAGACTGGCACCATACGAGGCTTTGTATGGTCGCCCGTGTTGGACACCTCTTCATTGGTTCAAGGTCAGAGAGAGGCAACTTTTGGGTTAGAGATGGTGGAGCAGAGTGTAGACACAGTCAGACTTGTTAGGCAGAAGCTTCAGACAGCGCAGAGCAGACAGAAGAGCTACGCAGATATCTGCAGGAGGCCGTTGCAATCAGCGTAGGTGACTTGGTGCTTGTGGGGTCTCACCGACCAAGGGTGTTATGAGGTTTGGCAGGAAGGGAAAGCTCAGTCCCAAATATATTGGGCCTTTCCCTATCACAGAGAGGATCGGTGAGGTGCTTACAGGTTGAGTCTTCCAACAGAGCTGGCAGGTGTGCACAGTCATTTCCACGTTTCGTAGCTCAGGAGGTACATCACAGATCTATCGCACGTGTTGGACTACTCGCAGCTTGAGGTAGCACTAGATCTATCAGTGCCAGAGTACTCGGTCAGTGTTGTCGATCGTAGAGTGCAGCAGTTGCGCCGAAAGTAGATTTCATTGGTAAAGGTCATCTGGGAGAACCGCGTTGGTGGCTATAGACACCCGATTCTGACTAATAAGTGAACTATATTTCTTGCTATCCTAGTGAGCCCCTAGTTGGTCACTCACCTTGAGCCCATCATTAGCCTTGTTTTGAGCCCATTAACAACTCAAATTGTCTTGAAATCTCGCCCATTATCATTTGGAGAGAGTCCTTGGACCTAAATAACTCTTATCCTTTCATATAATTGGCTGATAATTCACAAATAATTGACTTCCTTGACGCGTCGTATCGTAGCGCCGCGTCTCAGTGTCACGATGCCACGGGCCACTGCGACAGCCCATGCATATTCATGCACGTGGGCATACTGTCGTGACGTCCCATCCCGTTGCTTTAGTATGTCGCGGCCCTACGATACGCCGTGACAGCAGCTGAGCACGTTGGCCTTCGCAACCAACTCCTATTTATCCTCCCATAGGTTTA
Organism: Colocasia esculenta; assembly: GCA_014218235.1. NCBI lineage: Eukaryota > Viridiplantae > Streptophyta > Magnoliopsida > Alismatales > Araceae > Colocasia > Colocasia esculenta. The sequence continues at coordinate 29,525 of JACBKR010003048.1, forward strand.
TCTTTATCTCCAGGGATTATCTCAACCCCTTGGGGCGAGATTTGGGCCTAGGGACTCTCTTGGAGCTCCCAAGGACTCTCCCTTGCATTTTTTAAGAGAATATCTCCCATTTTAATTATTATCTTTTTTTGATGGGATATTCTCACTCTAGAAACCTATAAAAACAAGACCTTCTCCTAATGGACGGGGGACCCCCGATTTTTACCCCAGAGGGCTGCCGAATTTTCCACTGACCTGTACTTAGTCTCGGAGCTCTCCCATTTCCTCTCCTTCCCTCACATTCCACCTCATAAAAGCTTGCTATTTCATCATCCATGGAGCGTGGTGCGTGAGGACGGTGACTCCTATCTTCCCAGAAGCTATTGCACGACATTTGGGACGACATCCACGCCAGGGAGTTGCCCTCATGGGGCTCATTCCTCTCTCCTCCCCTTTTCCTCTATTCTTCATGCATATTATTTTATTTCTAGATAGGTTGCACTCCCTCTCATTCCCATGTTTTTTTTACACCCTAGGGGTTAAAAAAACCACCCCCAGGTTTGTTCCCACTATGCTTCATCTTTCATTTCATTTTTGGAATAGATACTACGCTTAATGTTCTAATAGGGCTTTTCTTGTTTCCTTTTGTTTTGACAGACACCAAGCGAGATCCACAAGGAGCTCTCTGATGACCAAACTGTCCCCATAATAAATATTTCCATTATTTATATATAATTTTGATGATTAACAAATAACACTAATGGATTTTTGAGCCTTAAGAACAGGAAATAAAGAAAAATGAAAGTTCACGGACAATCTGGTAAGTCTCATCACTTCTATCCAAGTCTTTGTATCGACTTCTTTGATAAGCAGAACGATTTCCTCTTTGACGGAAAACTCAAAACAAATCGATATCGTAACGATTTCTTTAGAAACTCGCAACGACTCTCTAGCCGTAACGATTTCTTTAGACCTCGTAACGATTTCTTTAGAACTCGCAACGACTCTCTAGCCGTAACGATTTCTTTAGACCTCGTAACGTTTTCTTTAGAATTCGCAACGACTCTATAGTCATAACGATTTCTTTAGACTTCATAACGATTTCTTAGAGTTCATAACGATTTCTTCATGATCATAACGCCTTGCTTGTATAAAGATTTCGTATAACGATTTCCTTACAATGACAGTCATAACGATTCGTGTAACGATTCCTTACAACTCGATAGTCATAACGATTTCTTGTAACGATTTCTTCAGAACTCACAACGACCTGCTTGTTGTAACGACTTCATAAGTTATCACATCGATTTCCTTACAGTTCATAACAACTTGCTATAATTCATAACGATTTCATAAGTCAGCAAGATCTTTTTATCGAATTCTTGATGCATCAGTATAATGCCTGTTAATAGCGTTGAAAAGTCAAAGTCATATCTTGTCCGTGATGCTATGCATAAATGCTCCTGATCGTATCTCCCATGCATGCAGACAATATCTTCCATTTCTATGCTACTCTGTCTACGTACTTTTTAGACAGAAAGGAGCTTTGCTATATACTGCAATATCTGTTCCATCTCAACTAACAATAGACAGCAGTCCTAGCTGTCTTCTATTTATTGATGATATGCTTACAGATATCTGACAAGACTCATCTGGACAACATTGGACACAAGATACAAGTTCTATGACATCTCGTTGGCGTGTACACAAGGATAAAGGCTGACGATCAGAAGCTTCCTTGGTGACCAGTCTAACGTACACAAGGATAAGAGACAACGGACACTTCAACGTTTGAATTTAAATCAGCAATTTAAATAGAAGAGAAGAGGGAAAAGAAGTGTGCAACAACGCTTGATTTTAGAAGAAGAAAGAAATCCATCTCTTAGAGTCTTAGAACTTTGAAGAAGAGCGAAGCTTCCACTCCAACCTTGTTCTAAGCTCTTAGCTCTCTGTGCTCAAAAGGAATCTTCTCATTTGTAAGAGCCTG
>JACBKR010003049.1:0-31295 GCA_014218235.1 Colocasia esculenta
TTTATCTGGATGACTGGCATTGAGCTATTCCTTGGGGAGCTGGGTGTCGAGTGAGAATCCGTCCAGTGGGTGCCCCCTATGGTGGTTACGAGCAGTTTTCCATAGGGCCCTTTCCACCGTTTAATCGCATAAGGGAAATGGATCGAGGACCAGACGCGAGGGAGAGCGTCTGAGTGTGCACACGTGGCTAGGGTTTGAGGACTCTATGGTGTGAGATGCCAAGCCATAGGCCCTAGCTGGTCCTACCTTTTGTGTGATGTATTGTGACTGTTGTTGAGTTTTGTTGTGTGTTTTTGAGCCTGCGAGATTCCAGCCTTTGACGTGCTCCTGCGTGGAGTTGGACGTCACGCCACCAGTTTATGTGTGTTACATGCAGTGTTCTCTAGTGTAACTTACTTTCCGCACTTCTTTTCGTACTATTTATTGGTGGGGGTTAGTGTCCCTACTGGATCTCTTCTTGAGACTCTTCCTTCCCTTTTAGCTGGTTCATCGTTGACTCCGGGTGCTGAGGAGCCTAGTCCTCCGGTGCTGGACCTATTTAGCTGCTGAGAGTGGTACTTTTTTATGTACGTACTTGTTGTACTTTTTTTTTTTTATTGGATCTGCTCTAAATTATACCATGTTTTATATATATATGTGGTTTGTTAGTTATTTTTGTGCTTTGTACATTTGCTAATATGATCTCTTCAAACACTTACTTTTTAACCATTCCGAGCTTTGACTCTGGTGGCAGTTCATGGTTCAGTTACTAGTGGTAATTGTTATTCGATCTTGGGTCATTATATTGGTATGAGAGCCTAGTCTGTCGAGACATATAAGAAAATGTCATGAGTTGGTAACTCAGAGCATGAAGATTACAATAGCAGCAAGTATGCCCAGTAACTCTGTGTATTAATTGGTGTGCATATCCTGTATAGGTCCATTATGACACCGAGGCGATGCCGTGTTGAGGAGGTGGCTGAGCAGGCACCTCAGCGGAGCTCGGATGCCCCGCCACCACAACAAGCCCACTTGGATCACAGGACGTGCACAGTTTGGTTTTCCACCGCCGCCACCACCCCCTCCCCGGGCAGCACAAGAGTTTGACTGGACCTGTTTCCTTGAGGGGATGGCGCCCTAGTTGCCCAGAAACCATGATACTTCAACACCTCAGGGAGGTCACGAGGGTGTTGAGGGAGTTCTTGTAGTTTCAACCTCCCCAGTTTGAGGGGCAGCCAGACCCAAATGTAGCTGTCATGGTTAACACTGTGGAGCGACCTTCTGTTCCATGGAGTGTGCAGTAGAGGAGAGGGGCATGTTGGTGAGTTACCAGTTGCAGAGTCAGGCACTGGTTTGATGGACTTCAGAGTGGGAGACCACTTTTTAGTCTCGCCCGCTCAGGCAGATCACTTGGCAGTAGTTTGTTGCAGCTTTTGAGAGAGCTTTCTGCCCCACCTATGTCAGGACTGAGAGGTTGTACCATTCCTAGATTTGGCACAGGGCGAGATGACAGTGGTCCAGTATAGAGCCAGATTTGCGGAGTTGGGGTGCTATGCGCCACAGATTATGGCAGATGAGAGCCTAAGGACCCAGCAGTTTGTGAGAGGACTAAGGCCAGAGCTCAGGCAGGCGCTGATAATTGCTCATGTCACCAACTTGGACGCGGCCTATCAAATAGCAGAAGGTTTAGAGACTGACACTTTACAGACCCATGGATAGACCAAAGTTGATCAGACGCAGGTGGGTCCGTCCCAATAGAGGCAGCAGCAGAGTACTTCCCAGCAGACTCTGAGGACCACGACTTCTTTTGCGTCTTCCTCTGTGGGGATGTCGTCGAGGTTAGGGTCTAGGAGGAGGTTTCGTCGTGATAGGAGGCAGTCAAAGTGGAGGCAGCTTTCAGTGGAGAGTGTCCAACAACCTACTGGGCAGCCACAGCAGTAGGGCCAACTGATAAGTATACAATTGTTATTGATAATTATGTTATTTTTATTGACAATGGTCATTAGTTTTATAGAATCTATTACCATTTCATTATAAATATGATAATTGACTAAAACTCTTGTGTGCATTTTATTTTCAGGTTAATGGGCATGAACAAGATGTTAATGGACTAAGTTGGACCAGATAAATATGAAGATTCTAATTTTAAAATCTTCCCTCTCTCTCTTCTTTTCAATTTTTAAAACTCCCTCTCATTTTTAAAAACCTCCCCTCTATTTTCCAAAAATCTATCTCATTTAATCTCTCCTCTTTCCTCTCTTCTCTAGCTATTTTATAAACACTCTCTTTCCTCTCTCATTCCCATCTTTTGTCTCCTTCCCCTCTTCTCCGATCTGGATTAAGGGAAATTGTCAACCATTCTTCATGGTTAAGAGAGGAGTTGAAGATTGTGTCTAAAATAAACTCTGACTCGACATCTCTTGATTTAGGGGAGGATGTGGATTTTTTACCCCTCCCAAACCTCAGCAACTCTAATATCACTTTGGAGATACTACCACTAGCCAATTGGTCAACTCCACCGAGCCTTTTAAGCATCCTTGTGCTGAAGTCATATCCATTTCATTCAGATCATGCTACTATTTTTGACACAAGTCTACCTGTGGAGTTCAAGCAATCCTCTGAGCATTCAACCCAATCTGACCTCAACATCATGAAAGAGGATCTGAAAATGGAAGTTGTGGGTAACATAATGAAAATAATAAAGTCCAAATTGAAGGGCTCAATGCATATAAAGATCTTAATAAGGAAGAGGATTTTTTTGCAATTGATGATACAAATGTCAACATCACAAATGAGGGGGAAAGTAAAGTCCACATTGATGTGTTCAACACATATAAAGATCTTAAGTGTACAAATGAATATTTCTTAATTGAAAATATGATCTTGAATGCTCCAATTTCTCTATCATTTACTGATCTGCAAGGTACGTTTGGACCACTTGACCCACCATGGCTGGTGATGCCTTACAAAGCAAGAATTTGGCGTCAATTGATTGGGGGTGTTAATTACATGAGCTTGTTACCGCTATGTGTCTGGCTGAAGACATTAAACTTAGCGCTTGTTGGGAGGCAACCCAATATTTTTGGGAAAATTGATTTCTATTGATTTAGTTTTTATTTTGTGTCTTAGGTGTTTGGAGTCTCACTATCCTTAGATGAAGCTATTGTGCAACCGCCCTCATGTGATCATCAGGTTGTGTCTCCCCTTTCTTAACTTACGTTGGCTTTATTCTATTTCATTCTTTTATGCCATTGAGGACAATGTCATTCAAGTTGGGAGAGAGACAAATTGTATTTCAAATTTTGTCCCTAACATTGTGCTTCATGTTTCATGCAAGAAAATATTTCTAGCTTGACTCACGTGCGTACTTGTGAAAGTGGTGAGTTAAAGGTAAGTTAACCAATTATGTTCTTACAGCCTCCTCAAGATACATTTGAAATTCATTAGTACATTAAAAGATCATTAGGAGTATTCAGATGGATGATGAGAGTTTTACCTAACATTCATGTTGATTGATTGATTTTTACACTCCTATTGAAGACCAATCGTGGGGAAAAAGCTACCTGCCTACAAATAAATGTGAAAATATGTGTGTATAAATAAAGAGAGTAGTGGTGGAAAAAAAAACATGGAAAATGCCCTTGATCTTAGTAACCAGTCCTGCTACTCCTAAGGTAAGAGTTGAGGCTCGCGTCAAACAATGAAGGGAAGTGCAACACCACGTAACTAAAAAGAAAAGAAAAAGAGCATAAAAAGAGAACTAGGCAGAGTGAAAGCTACCTGTAATTCGAGGATCAAATTTAAGAAGTGTAGAGTTGATATAATCCTTGAGTGATATGTAAAAAGCCTATGCATCCTCTTATTCATGCTCAAACATTGAACAAAAAAAAATCCATGAAATTTTGAGTGTATCTTGAGGAACTGTCTAATGACATGAACTAACATAATTGCCTTTGACACTCTTGACTAGAACTTGAAATACTTATGATCAAGCATACTCATTCTTACTTTCTTGTCATGAAATATGATGTCTTGTGCTCTTGTTAATCTAATTATTCACTAGTGTGCATGCAAGGGACTAGCAATGAGTAAGTTGGGGTTGTGATAAGTATACAATTGTTATTGATAATTACGTTATTTTTATTGACAAATGGTCATTATTTCATAAGAATCTATTACCATTTCATTATAAATATGATCATTGACTAAAACTCTTGTGTGAATTTTATTTTCAGGTTAATGGGCCAATCAACAAGATGTTAATGGACCAAGTTGGACCAAGAGAAAATAATGAGAGATTCTAATTTTAAAATCTTCCCTCTCTCTCTTCTTTTCAATTTTTAAAACTCCCTCTCATTTTAAAACCCCCCCCCCCTCTATTTTCCAAAAATCTCTCTCTCTCTTTAATCTCTCCTCTTTCCTCTCTTCTCTCTAGCTATTTTATAAACACTCTCTTTCCTCTCTCATTCCTATCTTTTGTCTCCTTCCCCTCTTCTTCGATCTGGATTGAGTGAAGTTGTCAATCATTCTTCATGATTAAGAGAGGAGTTGAAGATTGTGTTTGAAATAAACTTTGACTCGACATCTCTTGATTTAGGGGAGGTGGATCTTTTACCCTTCCCAAACCTCAGCAAATCTAATATCACTTTGGAGATACTGCCACTAGCCAATTGGTCAACTCCACCTGAGCCTTTTTCTTGCCCAGCTAGCAAGCCCAGAGGGGGGGGGGGGAGTGAATGAGATTCTTAAAATATTATTATCTAAACCTGTCAATAAAAATGATCACACAAAACACTATGTTTGACTGTTAGTGTTAGTAGTAAAGAAAATACAATCACAAACAGTACCGCACTACACAAGGATTTTATCCTGGTTCGGACCTCCTCTCTACAGGAGTCCTACGTCCAGTCCCTGAGCAACAACTCAGGATTCCACTACCTAAGGGTACAGTCCCCCTCAAGGACACTTACTGTAACGACCCGAGAACCCGACCCTCGGCCCATGCCGAGGACCCGATTTTCGCGATCGCCGCCCACGGATCTGGGGGACCCGGAAGGGCTATAACACGCGTCTGACAGGATATGTAACGGAAGTAAACGTCAACTGCTGAGCTAGAAGCGTACAAGCGGAAACAGGAAAGTAGAGCGAGACCGCTGCGTACCGCTCTAAGTACAGTCCCAACGCCACGCACACTAGTACAAGTAAGGAAAGGGGAGAGACAAGTCCCTTAGGGGATACCCGGAGGGTGACGTACACTGAGAGGGGGAACCACTGCTAGCTATGGGGACCTCGACTACTGCCCCGTCCCTCCGCCCGACGCGGCGCCCTGCCGCTGCTGAAGACTCACCTGGAAAACAGAGGGATGAGCTTCACAACAGAAGCTCAGTAGGGACTACCAATCTCCTACTAGCTCTAAACAGGCAGAGGAACATATACAACTATTAATAAGAGAAAGACGGCAGTTATATCTTTCTACCTACAAAAGGAAGTGCGGAAGCGAAGCTAAGCTAACTCGGTACGGAAAGTACTCTCGGTCGGAACTCCGTACGACTGCTCGTCGTGACCACCACACGGCTAGTAAACACAGACGGAGGGGACTCCGCCTGGACAAGGAACACTAGCTACGAAAGCACCACCACTAGTCAAACGGTCAGGTGCGTCCACAGACGTCTTATCCTCGACCTAGGTCCTGGACCTCGCGTCTCGTCAGAGTGAGGTAGGACACAAGCAACACGACAGTACCGCCGTAGTCTGCCGACTACGGTCCCACGCCTGACCTCTCTCCAACGGTTCCGGGGCCGTGAGGAGCGAGGCAGTGAGAGAAGGACTGGCTGGCCTCACCGGGTAGAACTCCAAACTGTCCTCGGCGTCCCAGACCAACCACGAGAGCTCTGCAGCGACTCACACGCCACTGTCCTAACCACCGTTTTCCCCTCAGCTCAGAGTCCGCCCAGGTGGCTGCCAACTCGAGCACACTCGTAGCCCGGAGTGCTCCCTCAACAGGCTCCCGAGGACGGGGGTCCCAGGTAACGGTAACAACCTCTCGCACGAGACAAGCCCTCAAGTGCCGCGCAACCGGGCGAACGACTAGTGTGAGACCGTACTAGGGAACTAGCACAGGTGCTACGGGTACAGTAAAGCGAAAACGGAAGCGGCAGAAGCACAACTTGCCTCTGGACTGAGAAGGCGACATAGGCCCTGTCGCCTTCAAGAAGGCGACATATGCTCTGTCGCTTTACCAGTTAGAAGGCGACACATGGTGCGTCGCCTTACCAGACAGGTGGCGACACAGGTGTAGACACCCGATTATGACTAATGGGTTGAACCACATTTCTTGTTATCTTAGTGGGCCCCTAATTAGTCACCCACCTTGAGCCCATTACTTGCCTTGATTTGAGCCCATAATCCATTAAAAATACCTTGAAATCCCGAAATCTATCATTTGAAAGAGTCCTTAGAGGATTTGACTCCTATTTTAGCATGTGGTTGAAGAGAATAATCCAGAATAATCGGATTCCTTGTCGCGACGCATCGTGGCGCCGCGACTCTAGTCGCGACGGGTTAGGCCGCCACGACAGCCCATGCATTATCCATGCACGTGGGCAATGCTGTCGTGACCCCCCCACCGTCGCGTCTCTAGTCGCGACCCCGCGATCTGACGCGACAAGGACCGAGATCTCTGGCCTCTGTACCCATATCCTATTTATCCTCCCATGCACTTTGACTTGGTCCAGGAGTTTATCCCGACCCCTTGAGCACTTTTTCGGCCCTAGGGACTCTCCCAAGCTCCCCTAAAGACTCTACATCCAATTTTGATAGAGCTTTATCCCTCATTTTTAATTTCCACATCTTTTTGAGGAGATAATACCCCTTTTTTCTCACTCCAAGCTCTATATAAGCATGGCTACTCCTCATGGACGGGGAGAGCCTGATAGTCACCCCGAAGGGCTGCCAAATCTCCTCTGAACAAGACTTAGCCACGCAGCCATTCATTCCACTCATTTCCCTTCACTTTCCACTCCTCACAACTCCTTCATTTCACCATCAATGGAGCGAGGACGTGAAGAGGGCGACTTCAGCAACCTCCTGATCTCTTGGCACATCGTTGGAGCTGCATCCACGCCAGGAAGTCGCCCTAATGGGGCTCATCATCCCTTCTCTCCCTCTTTTCTATTTCTACATGCATTTTTTATGTTCTTTTTAAGTAGAGCACATTTATCATCCACCCACGTTTTCCCCAACCACAGGGGTTTAAAATCACCCCAGGTGCGTTCCCACCATGATCCTCCGCCTCATTTCATTTTTTTGGAATAGATACTACACTTTACATGTTCTAATAGGGTCTTTTCTTTGTGTTTTCTTTTGATTGGCAGGCAAGCAAACAAGGTCTACGAGAAGCTTTGGTACTCTGGCCGGCTGGAGGACTAGAAGAAGGTCACACACCACCAAATCTCCCGCATTCAGAGAACGCGACGGCCTAGGGTGACGCGACATAGACGCGTCGGTCCTCACTGACGCGATCACATAGACGCGCGGCCATGACGACTGCGACATCAGGTCGATCTTCCTGTTCTCTTCCTTTTTCCTGGTTTAAGTTAGCCGTTGTCTTTTCACATCATTAGGCAACTTATCTAGGTGGCGGTCACATTCCTTATTTACATGCCATCATATTTGATATCCATGTCCGTGTCGAGGGGGAGCCAATCCCTGTGATTACAACATGGTGTGTCGCCTTCAAGCCAGTCGGGGGTTCCGGGCATTCTTCTTCTTCCGAACCTCCCCGAAATGGGGAAACACTACACACGGGGAGGGGAGCATGCTTATCATGCTAGAAAGCCATTAACGTACAAACCACCCTCGAACACCCAAGAACATGATTCTACGCTCAGAGGAAACCTCACTCACACGAGCATGGAAACTCACACTCCCAACCCCCAAACCACAAGGAAACACGCTTTGCAGGGGAAGGGGAGCATGCTTAGGGCGAGAAGATCGGGCGTCCCTACCTCCACACGAAGAACGCACCCGCTGGGGCCTTCTTGTAGGTAGAAACGTCTCCTCCTCGCACCACACGTCACGAACATGACCCTGCACGAACGGAGCGACAACCTCCTCAGCACGGCCGCCTCAACACGGGGGAGGCACCCCAAAAACGCCGGAACTCCGAGAGGGCGAGAGAGGGAGGGGGAGAGGAGAGGCGCGGAGAGGGGAAGGGCTCGGGCGCCCGGGCTTTAAGCCCGGATCCTGTGAAGGCGACATACCACCCTGTCGCCACAGGAACGAGAAGGCGACAGTGGGTGTGTCGCCTTCAAGAAGGCGACATACCCCTTGTCGCAATTCCACTGACAACGGTCAAATCTCGGAATTGAAAAAGTGAAGGCGACAGTCATCTTGTCGCGTTCACCCGACACACCCGCCAGAAGCCGTACTGACACAAAGGACGCCTTGTCACGTCTGTCAGACTGCGTCTGGGGCGACGCGATGGGAAGCGACATAGGCATGTCACCTTCAAGAAGCGACATACCCCATGTCGCAATCCCAAACAGAACTAGACACTGACGCGGTCGGAACCACGTCGCGACAGTCCGCCCTACCGCGACCCAGAGGACGGGGCCAAGGGCCCAAGGGGCCGAGGTGTTACAACCCTCCTCCTTAGACATTTCGTCCTCGAAATGAAACAACCTCGTTCTCAACCCGGAAGAACGACAAAAGGGGAGATCACCACATACCGATCAATCAAACAAATAAGAAACTGCTCCAGCATCTCATCCTCGCGCTCCCAGGTGGCCTCGCCACCGACGCGGTTCTGCCAAACGACCTTGACTAGCGGAATCTGCTTCTTGCGCAACTGCTGAACTCTGCGATCGACAACACTAACTGGGTACTCTGGTACTGACAAATCTGGCGCTACCTCTACTGCGAGTAGTCCAACACGTGAGAAGAGTCTGCAACGTACCTTCCTGAGCTGCGAAACGTGGAAAACGCTGTGCACGCTTGCTAGCTCTGCCGGAAGACTCAGCCTGTAAGCTACCTCGCCGACCCTCTCGTAATAGGGAAAGGCCCGATGTACTCGACTGAGCTTTCCTTTCTTACCAAACCTCATGACCCCTTGGTCGGCGAGACCCGCAGGAAGACCAGGTCACCAACGCTGAACTCTAGCGGTCTCCTGTGGACATCCGCATAACTCTTCTGCCTGCTCTGTGCTGCCCGAAGCCTCTGCCTGACCGAACTGACTGTCTCTGCACACTGCTGCACTAACTCTGGCCCCAACAGCTGCCTCTCACCAACCTCGAACCAGTGAAGCGGAGTCCTGCACGGGCGACCATACAAAGCCTCGTATGGCGCCATCCCGATGCTCGAGTGATACTGTTGTTATACGCGAACTCTACCCATCGGAAGGTGAGACTCCCAAGTGCCTCTCCAGTCTAAACAGCACGCTCTCAGCATATCCTCCAGTGTCCAATGGTCCGCTCTGACTGACCGTCTGTCTGAGGGTGGTACGCTGTGCTGAACCTCAACTCTGTACCCAGTGCTCTCTGAAGACTGCGCCAAAACCCTGACGTGAACCTCGGATCTCTGTCTGAAACGACTGAAACTGGGATCCCGTGCAACGAACAACTCTGTCCACGTACAGCCTGGCTAACCTGTCCACTGACCATGACATCTTGATCGGAAGGAAGTGCGCTGCCTTGGTCAAACGATCCACAATCACCCAAATACCATCATGCCTCTGCGGGTACGGGGCAAACCAACCACAAAGTCCATGGTGATGTCGTCCCACTTCCACTCAGGAATGGGCAACGGCTGCAGCACTCACCACCAGGACGCTGGTGCTCAGCCTTCACCTGTTGACAGGTAAGGCACCGAGCAACAAACTCTGCCACGCCCCTCTTCATCCCTGGCCACCAGAATGACCTCCTCAAACAATGGTACATCTTGGTGGAGCCGGATGAACGACGTACCTCGACCTGTGAGCCTCTGACAACACTGCCTCACGAACCTCCTCTGGAACGTACAAGCGGCCTCTGAATCTGACCTCGCTGTCTTCGCTGAGCTCAACGTCCGGCATCCGCAAATGTCTGCTAAACTCTGCATCTGCTCGTTGCGCCTGCAACACCTGCCTGAACAGTGATGGCCGAACTGACAAACTGGAAGCCACTGCACGGTCTCTGGTCCTCGACGGAACAACACTCCCTGGGACAGCTCCTCGAACACCTCCACTCTCTGACCATCAGCGAACTCAAGCGCACACGCCTACTCAAAGCATCGCTACAACGTTAGCCTTTCCTGGATGATAGGAAGGGTTAGGTCATAGTCCTTCAAATACTCCATCCAACGGCGCTGCCTCAAGTTCAAATCCCTCTGGGTGAAGATGTACTGCAAACTCTGGTGATCGGTGAAGATCTGAAAAGCCTCGCCATACAGGTAGTGCCTCCACAACTTGAGAGCGTGCACCACTGCTGCCCAGCTCCAAGTCGTGGGTGGGATAGTTTCTCCTCATGCTTCTTGAGCTGCCGAGAAGCATAGGCAACGACCCCACCATGCTGCATCAGCACGCACCCAAACCTGACCTCGACGCATCGGTGTAAACCACGAACCCACCGGTGCCCGACGGCAAGACCAACACTGGCGCCGAAGTCACCTCGTCTTCAGCTCCAGAAACTCTGCTCACAGTCCTCTGACCAAACAAACCTGGTGTCCTGCCTCGTCAACCGAGTCAACGGTGCTGCAATCTTGGCGAAATCCTGAATGAACCTCCGGTAGTAACCTGCCAGACCCAGAAAACTGCGGACCTCTGCAACTGATGTGGGCTGCTCCCACGACAACACTGCCTCAACCTTGGCCGGATCCACTGCCACACCAGACCCGAGATCACGTGCCCGAGGAAGTGCACCTCGCTCAGCCAAATTTCGCACTTGTCGAACTTGGCGTAAAGACGGTGACTCCGCAGGGTCTCTAGCACTCCTCAGGTGCTCCTCGTGCTCCTCTTCAGAAGACGAGTAGACCAGAATATCATCAACAAAAACAACAACAAAGCGGTCTAGGTACTCACTGAACACCCTATGCATCAGATCCATGAATGCTGCAGGTGCGTTCGTCAGCCCAAACGGCATCACGACGAACTCAAAGTGACCGTACCTGGAACGGAAAGCCGTCAAACCAACATCTGACTCTCTGATCCGCAGCTGGTAGTAGCCGATCTCAAGTCGATCTTCGAGAAAACTCGGGCCGATTGCAACTGATCAAACAAATCATCAATTCTCGGCAACGGGTACCTGTTCTTCACAGTGACCTGGTTCAACTGCCGATAATCGATGCACAAACGAAGACTACCATCCTTCTTCCTCACGAACAAAACAGGCGCCCCACGGCGAACGGCTCGGACGAATGAAGCCCAACTCAAGCAACTTGCAGCTGGCGCTTCAACTCACGCAGCTCCGCCGGGGCCATCCGGTAAGGTGCCTTAGACAAGGGCATCGTACCAGGCAAAAGCTCGATGGAGAACTCTACCTCTCGCTCAGGCGGCAACCCAGGTAGATCCTCCGAAACACGTCAAAAAACTCAGAAACAACTGGCACATCAAAAACTGAAGACCCGCTAGGCTCCAAGGAACAAACCGAAGCAAGGTAAGCAACGCAGCCATCGGATCAAACGGAGCCTTACAGAAAGAAATGAACGGCCGACGGGTAGACCGGATACCTCGAAAGCAGAGAACAGGTGCTCCAGGTATCTCGAACCGAACGGTCTTCCTCTGACAATCAACCACGGCTGAGTGAGCCTCCAACCAGTCCATGCCCAGGATGACGTCGAAGTCGCAAAGCTGCAACGCGTACAACCTGGCCGGCAACTGGTGACCCTCAACCTCGACTGTCACACCCCCCAGGTAACCGAAGGAACGCATGTAGTCACCGGACGGGAGATCGACCAATACGTCACACTGCCTCTCGGGTGTGTGACAAGCAAGGGACTCGTAAAACTCCTCGGAAGCAAAACACAAGGAAGCACCGGGATCAACCAAAACACGAGCAGCTCTGCCAAGGATAGGTAGAGTACCTATCACCAGGTTCGATGCCTCTGCCTGCTCCCGGGTGAGCGCCATCACGCGACCACGACCACGTCCACGCTGCTGCGCCTGCTGGGGCTGCTGCTGCGGCGACTGCTGCTGAGGAAACTGCTGCTGCTGCTGGTACGGCTGGTACTGCTGCTGCGCTGCGAACTGCTGGACCTGCTGCTGGTACTGCCCCTCTGCTGCTGACGCGGTGCTGCTGCTGCTGGGAGGGTACTGGTACTGAGGTGGCTGCTGCGCGTACTGTACTGGCTGCTGCTGCTGCGGAGCTTGCCCTAGGGCAATCCCTCCTAAAGTGGCCTGGCAAGCCACAAGTGTAGCACACTGGCTCCTGACTGCCCTGCTCAGCACCCTGCTGTACTGACTGCTCTGCAAACCTGGACTGACGCCCTGCTGACGGCTCCGTCCACCCCCGCGAGTAGACAACTTCCTGAACTGCGAGCGAATTCCAGAGCTACCGAACTGCCCGAGCCTGAGGAAGAGGAAGTCGCACTACCCGCGGCTGCCTGCTGGACGCTGGTACGGCGAGGACCTGGAAGAGGCTCCTCCCTGCTGCTGCTGCTGCTGCTGCTGAGGCTGCCAAGCCTCCCTATCCAAGGCGGTGGCCTTCGCCACGGCCTCTCCCAAGGTGGTACACATGTGTGCCGTCACACCCCACCTCAGGTCTGGTCTCAGCCCTGCTATAAAACTCTCTGCACAAGCCTGGTCACTGCCTGCTACATGAGGCACATGCCTCAACAACCGGACAAACCTCTGGTGGTACTGAGAAACTGTGAGGTCGCCCTGCACCAACTCGTGGAACTGGTCCCGCCTCTCACTCGAGCGTAGTCGGGGAAGTACTCGCCGTGGAAGACCTCCAAAAACCGCTGCCAAGAGATCTGGTCCAACCGCTGCCCCTGGAAGTGAGTCTGCCTCTGAACTCTCCACCACTCATGGGCTGCTCCCTTGAGCTGGTATACTGCCAAACGAACCTGATCCTCCTCAGCGCAATCCATAGTCTCGAAGATGCGCTCCAACTCATGGGTCCAGCTCTCTCTGCCTTTATCTGGATCATACTCACCGTGGAACATCGGTGGACGAAGACGCAGGAACCTCTCAAGAAGAGCGGTCCTCGCCTCCGACACTGCTGCCCTCCGCTGACCGGACCGGTACTCCCAGTACCCGACCGCTGCTGGCGGACTGGCTGTTCCACCTCTGGCTCCACCTCCTGCTGCTCTGGTACGGCTGGGGAGGTACTGGAAACTGACCACCTGCTGCTGCCTGCCCGGGCTGCCACGCTCCCTGGTACATAGCTCTGAAGAACTGCTCGGCCATGGGAAACCAGTCTGCATACTGCTGAGGCTGAGGGTGGTACTCCTGCTGCTGCTGCCCACCTGCTGCCGCTGCCTCTGCTGCTGCTGCCTGTGCACCTGAGGCTGTGCCACTGACTCCTCCACGGACACCTCCTCCTGAACCTGCCCCTGAGCGGGCATGTCGGACTCATCCTGCTGCTCAACCAGCTGCCTAGCCTGACTGCGCCTACGCGGAGCCATGACCTACACGGCAACACAGCTGACAAAGGTTACAAATACCTCTCGGGCGGCTAGCAGTGTACTTGTACTATTGTTGGGACTTACTGTTGCAGTTTAGATCCACTACAAGTCCTGTCAGACCAAGCTCTGATACCAACTGTAACGACCCGAGACCCGACCCTCGGCCCACGCCGAGGACCCGATTTTCGCGATCGCCGCCCACGGATCCGGGGGACCCGGAAGGGCTATAACACCGTCTGACAGGATATGTAACGGAAGTAAACGTCAACTGCTGAGCTAGAAGCGTACAAGCGGAAACAGGAAAGTAGAGCGAGACCGCTGCGTACCGCTCTAAGTACAGTCCCAACGCACGCACACTAGTACAAGTAAGGAAAGGGGAGAGACAAGTCCCTTAGGGCATACCCCGAGGGTGACGTACACTGAGAGGGGGAACCACTGCTAGCTACGGGGACCTCGACTACCGCCCCGTCTCCTCCGCCCGACGCGCGCCCTGCTGCGCTGCTGAGAAGACTCACCTGGAAAAAGGATGAGCTTCACAACAGAAGCTCAGTAGGGACTACCAATCTCCTACTGGCTCTAAACAGGCAGAGAACATATACAACTATTAATAAAGGAAAGACGGCAGTTATATCTTTCTACTACAAAAGGAAGTGCGGAAGCGAAGCTAAAGCTAACTCGGTACGGAAGTACTCTCGGTCGGAACTCCGTACGACTGCTCGTCGTGACCACCACACGGCTAGTAAACACAGACGGAGGGGACTCCGCCTGGACAAGGAACACTAGCTACGAAAGCACCACCACTAGTCAAACGGTCAGGTGCGTCCACAGACGTCTTATCCTCGACCTAGGTCCTGGCCCTCGCATCTCGTCAGAGCGAGGTAGGACACAAGCAACAACACAGTAACCGCCGTAGTCTGGCCGGACTACGGTCCCACGCCTGACCTCTCCAAACGGTTCCGGGGCCGTGAGGAGCGAGGCAGTGAGAAGAAGGACTGGCTGGCCTGCGCCGGGTAGAACTCCAAACTGTCCTCGGCGTCCCAGACCAACCACGAGAGCTCTGCAAGCGACTCACACGCCACTGTCCTAACCACCGTTTTCCCTCAGCTCCAGAGTCCGCCCAGTGGCTGCCAACTCGAGCACACTCGTAGCCCGGAGTACTCCCTCAACAGGCTCCCGAGGACGGGGTCCCAGGTAACGGTAACAACCTCTCGCACGGGACAAGCCCTCAAGTGCCGCGCACCGGGCGAACGACTAGTGTGAGACCGTACTAGGGAACTAGCACAGGTGCCACGGGTACAGTAAAGCGAAAACGGAAGCGGCGGAAGCACAACCTGCCTCTGGACTGAGAAGGCGACATAGGCCCTGTCGCCTTCAAGAAGGCGACATATGCCCTGTCGCTTTACCAGTCAGAAGGCGACACATGGTGCGTCGCCTTACCAGACAGGTGGCGACACAGGGTGTGTCGCCTTCAAGCCAGTCGGGGGTTCCGGGCATTCTTCTTCCGGGAACCTCCCCGAAACGGGAAAACACTACACACGGGGAGGGGAGCATGCTTATCATGCTAGAAAGCCATTAAACATACAAACCACCCTCGAACACCCCAGAACATGGATTCTACGCTCGGAGGAAAACCTCACTCACACGAGCATGGAACTCACACTCCCAACCCCAACCACAAGGAACACGCTTTGCAGGGGAAGGGGAGCATGCTTAGGGGAGAAGATCGGCGTCCCTACCTCCACACGAAGAACGCACCCGTTGGGGCCTTCTCGTAGGTAGAAACGTCTCCTCCTCGCACCGCACGGCACGAACACGAACCCCTGCACGAACGGAGCGACACCCCCTCAGCACGGCCGCCTCAACACGGGAGAGGCACCCCAAAACCGCCGGAACCTCCGAGAGGGCGAGAGAGGGAGAGGGGGAGAGGAGAGGCGCGAGAGAGGGGGAAGGGCTCGGTGCCCGGGCTTTAAGCCCGGATCCTGTGAAGGCGACATACCACCCTGTCGCCAGAGGAAGAGAAGGCGACAGTGGGTGTGTCGCCTTCAAGAAGACGACATACCCCCTGTCGCAATTCCACTGACAACGGTCAAATCTCGGAATTCGAAAAAGTGAAGGCGACAGTCATCTTGTCACGTTCACCCGACACCGCCAGAGCCGTACTGACACAAAGGACGCCTGTCACGTCTGTCAGACTGCGTCTGGGCGACGCGATGGGAGGCGACTAGGCCATGTCGCCTTCAAGAAGGCGACATACCCCATGTCGCAATCCCAAACAGAACCGACACCGATGCGGTCGGAACCACGTCGCGACAGTCGCCCTGCCGCGACCCAAAGGACGGGCCAAGGGCCCAAGGGGCCGGGGTGTTACACTTACACTCCAGCAGCAGCTGGCCTTCTCTTCTTCACCTGAAGAGGATACAACACCCTGGAACCCAGGTCTTCCTTCAACATGAGGGAATAAAAATCACCTATTTCAACAGGTCCTCTCTTCACCCTGGAAGAGGAATTCACAGGAATGGAATAAAGGCAAAATGCCTAGGCCTGATTTACAACAAGTATTAGATCTGAGGCTGAGACTGAGAGAGAAAGATCTACAAAAGCAAAGTCTCTCAGAACTCAAAAAGGCTCTCTAAAAGATTTTGACAAGAACACAGAGAGCAAGAGCTACGAGGATTGGAATGGACAGGGCTCTTTTCTAAGACTGTTTGGCTTGAACGCTTCTCTATCAAGTTGATCATTTCAAAAGTTCTTTTCAAAAGTTATCTTCCAAGAGTCTTGAGTCTTGCATTTATATCTCTCTTGAGGAAGTAGCCGTTGATATGTCCGTTGTCTCTATACTCTGGTATACGTTAGACGCATGGTATTGTAGAGCTTCCAGTCAATGGTTCTTTACGTTCCACGCATGCAAAGAGAAGATCTTTCTCGATATCCTTCATCTTCATTTTGTCCAACATTGGAAACAGTTGTGCTGTCAGAGACCTGCACACAATAAATGCTAAATGATAGACAGCTATGCTGTCTCTTGTTGTCAGTCAACGTCAGAACGAATATACATCAAAATAGAATATCAATTTGTTTTCCAAAAAGTTTCTAATATAAGCATAGGAATAGAAGATGTCCATGCATGCATTGTGCAGTGAAATGTTCAGTCATAATAAATGCATGGATATCGGAGAAAAGCGAGGGAAGACTTTTGACTTTCAAAATATTTGAAATATGTTTAAATATCAAGCCGTTATAACTCATGAAATCGTTGTGAGTATGACTTATGAAATCGTTATGTGAATGAGTCGATGTTTATGTAAATCGTTGCACATGTATAAACAAATCGATGTGAACACAAATCGTTATACAATCATAACCAAATCGTTGTAGAGACAAATCGTTATGAGTATAAGCAAATCGTTATGAGCAAGTCGTTATGAATGAGTTGTTATAACCAAATCGTTGTTTCACTTATCGAGTCGATGTAGTGATCAAATCGTTGTTTTGCTTTATCGAATCGTTACACAGACTAAGTCGTTGTTGTGACTTATCGAATCGTTACAGCAAGCAAATCGTGTGTAACTTATCGAGTCGTTATGAAACCAAGTCGTTGTGTAACTTATCGAATCGTTATGAAGACCAAATCGATGTGGAACTTATCGAATCGTTATGAAGACCAAATCGATGTGGAACTTATCGAATCGTTATGAAGACCAAATCAATGTGGAACTTATCGAATCGTTATGAAGACCAAATCGATGTGGAACTTATCGAATTGTTATAAAGGCAAATCGTTGTGAGAGAAAAAATCGTTGTGCTCACTTGGTGATCGTTGTGAGATCGAAATCGTTATACTCACTTAGCGAATCGTTGTGAGAGCAAATCGTTATGCTCACTTAGCGAATCGTTGTGAGATGAAATCGTTTGCTCACTTAGCGAATCGTTGTGAGAGCAAATAGTTACACTTATCGAATCGTTGTGAGATCGAAATCGATGCAACTTATGAAATCATTATAAAACGAAATCAATATGATACTTTATCAAATCCTTGTGGAAAATGAAATCGATAGAAGTGGAAATCGTTATGACTCTAATGAAATCGTTATAACACAAGAAACGATGTGTACTTAGAAAAATTATATGCTTTGTACTTTAAAAGCTCAGTAAGAAATACTTACTTATTTCTTGATTTCGCCTGATTTTTCATGTGCTTAAGCTTCATAAAACTTGTTAGATCATACTTTATTTGAGTTTTGTTAATCACCAAAATAGATATGTAATTTATTTAATTACATGGGGATGAACTGATCATCAATCTCCCCCTTTTGGTGATGACAAAACATAACATAAACACAATGGTTCTGATAGGTCTAAGTAAAATGAGCTAATGAAATCTGAAGAATATATTTCAGAATGTTTATTTTTCTCCCCCTTTTTGTCATTTAAGCAAAAAGATATATAGATGAGACAAAGAAAGCAAGAGAAAAGATAAATGAGAGGCAAAGATGGTGTTTGTATTACTCTTGAGGGGGTACAGGAAGGTAGAAGGCAGGAGACAGAAGAGAGGCATGGTGAGAAATGATTTCCCAAGCCTTAAGTTCCTGCTCTTCAAAGAATTGCCTAAAGACCCCACAAGCTACAGAATAGGAAGGCCCCATGACAGAAACCATCCTCTGGAGATGAAGGTCCCGCTGCTCTTCTAAGAACTGAGCATAGCGGTCTCTATCAAAGGAAACTTTGTAAAAGCTGGATTTCCCAAAACTGGCGCAGGAGAGGAACTGATTGATTGAGATAGGATAGAAGATCTGCTTCTGCTTCAGTTCTCTTCTCATGGCAACATAAACCTTGTATCGCTCAGTCCAAGTATCATAAGAAGCCCTAATAAGGTGAATGGAATTTGAATCAAGAAATTCACCAGCAGACAGCAAAGGTTGATTTGATTGAGCCTGAGATACATTGATAGCCTTGAGCTGCTCAGCAGTGAGGGGGTAAGCCTTTTCCCATTCTGGAGGAGATAATCGTTCACATTCAGATAAGATAGGAGCAAGAACATCAGACTTGATGAAGCCCCGATGATACTCTCTGTAGAAAAATCTGTGAAAGGAAAGGGAGAGGCCTTTCTCTACTGAAATCCTGGCCATAACTTGAGCAGATCTTTCAAAAATCAACGAGCCAACGGCAGACTTCATGATGAGAGAATGAAGAGGGGGCAGGAACACCACAGCTGGAATCACTAAGGTGGCAAAGTCTACCTTGATGGAGTCTGAATGAGCATCTCTCGAACCAAGAGCATCAATAGCTTGCCGGAATTGGCCAAGCTGAACCTCAGGTAGGTTGTTGAGATAACAGAAGTCACAGTACATCTGGAAGTGCCAGATAAGTTTGATTTCTTTCTGTACAAAGGGCCCCCAGGTGTTCTTGTGAAGAATCTGGAACCATTCAGACAGAGACAGAGGGTGATCTCTAGGTGGATATCTGGCTGCTTGAGCTCGAAGAAACTGGCTGTAAAGAGGTTTTTGACCCCGAGCCCACTGCTCTTCAGATTTGGCTTCAGCCAAGGAGAAGATTTTGGCTTTTTCAGCCTTGGTGAGAGAAGTAAAAGGAAGAATGACATTTAAATGGTCAGTGAGGTTGAGAGTTGGAAGTCCAAGGATGGTAGCAAAGGTGGTTTTCTGGAGATATTCACGATAGAGAGGCTTGTTTTTATTTACAACAGTAAGGGAGAACCAAAGAGGTGGAAATTAGGTTCAGAGGAAACATGAGGGTTTGAAGAAAGTTTCTCTTCTTAGGAACATGGCTGGAAGAGCCAGTCCTATGGATATGAGTGCTGACTTGCAGGACTGATCGAAGAATTGCTTCTTCGAATTCATCTTTGATGTCCTGTATTTCAAGATGTTCAATTTGAGCACCCTCAGGAATAATGGTTACAAAGGAGGGAGGAGTAGGAGGATGTAGGAATGACTGAGGTGTAGAGGGAGGTATATCAGATGGTCCAGAGGAGGAGGACCAGAAGAGGAGGCCCAGCTGATGAGGAGGCTGGAGGAACCTCAAAAGCAGGAGGAGGTGGAGGAATTGAGTGGAGGAGGCAGGAGATGAGGAGGACTGGAAGGAAAGGTGTAGGAGAGGAAATATTCTTGGAATGGTTTGTTTGAAAGTGATAGGGGTGGTGGTGCTGTAGAGGAGGATGGTGGAGAAGGAGGGGCTGGAGTTGGAAGAGGAGAAGAGCTAGGGGGCTCAGGGGCTGCAGCCTGGTCTTCTGCTCTTGCTTGGAACAGCTCAGACACCACTGGCCCTGATGGCCCAGACTCATCCAAGCTTGGCCCTGGCGGCCCTGACATTGACTGATCTGCTCAGCTTCAAAGGCCCTGATGGTCGGACACTCTCTGCTTCAATTGGCCCTGATGGCCCTGCAGTCTCTTCAGAATTTGGCCCTGTTGGCCGAACCTCTGCTGCCTGGCCTGATGGCCGAACATCTTCCTCTACTTGACTGGGTCTTGACTCCTGAGGAATTGAGGGAGCAGGAGTGGCATGCACGGATGATTGTGCTTTTACCACATTTGAAATATCGGACAAGATAGCCTTCATGCTTCCCATTTCATTCTTTATCCATCTCAAAACAGACTTTACCATACCCATTTCTATTGCTGAAGAGTTCTGGCTAGTGTAAATAGAGGCAACATCGGATTGCATAGAGGAAAGAATTTTGCCTTGATCATCCAATCTGCGAACTATTGGCTTCAAGATGACCTTCAATTTCTTTTGCCTGAGCCTTCGGTGCGGGAGAGGGATCTCAGAGGCTATCTCTTTCCCTCTGTCACTTGCCCTAGCAACGGGCTCCACATTTTCAACATGTATCTCTTCTTGAAACTGAGCATCAGCAGGGGCATTAGCAGTGTGCTCCCTGTGAGTTTCTGCTTTTTTTTCAACCAAGTGCTCCCCCTCAACAGGAGCATCCTTCATCAAGATATCCTCACTGTGGCCTGCTGCCACATTTTCAGCCACAACTTCTTGCTCCCCCTGAATGGGAGCATCTTCCAAGACAGCATCGACAGTGTGGCTTGGCGCCACAATCTCTGGACTGACTTCCACAGAAATCTGCTCTTGCTCCCCCTGAGTGCTGGGAATGGAGTCCAGCACATTTCTAAGAATTGAAGCTACCATGGAGGTGGGGGTGGCAGCCTCTTCAACCTGCCCAACAGGCTCAATGTGCTCTAGAGGAATGTCCTCAATCCTGCTTGAGCTGATCATTGGCTCTTCGATGCGGATTTCTGCTGCATTTTCCTGAACATCTGCTGATGTTGCTGCTTGTTCTTCCTGTATCACTGCACTTTCTGCCCTGACAACTTCCTGCTGCTCTTGGACTGCTGGTGCTGCTGCCGCTGCTTCTTCTTGGACTTCCTGGGCTTCGCCAATAATGGCCTCGCCTTCAGCCGCTGAGGTTTTTGTCCATACCCCAGCTACCAAGGAAAAACCACTCTTCTTTAAGTTTCTGCTTCGAATAGCTTGACCCATCTTCTCAGAAACTGCTCCAACAAGACTAATCCCATAATGCTGGAAAATCTTGGTTAGTAAATGAGCATATGGAAGGGACACATTCAATTTGCTTTTCTTGTCCCAAATCTGAGCATTTGCGAATTTCATCCTCTCCAAAATGACCTCTGCCATGTTAATACTCTGGTTCTGGATGGTCCAGAACATCATATCGGAGTCCGCCTTAGTACAAGTGGAGAAGGTGGCACTCCTGGGAACCAAGATCTGACAAACAATGAAATGCAATATCCTATTGAAGGCATTTAACTGATTGATATCAATTTTTCATCCTTCAGCTTGTATTCGGGACAACTATCCCCAAACCCTTAACCTGAACATCGACGAGTTTACCCCGCTATGACCGATGGTAGTAGAAACTCCAAACAAAGACTCCACAGCTCATAGGTGATGCTAATCTGGATTCCTTTGACGGAGGATGTCAAGGACCCATCGGCTCTGACTTCAGACAAACATAAAATGCTTTAACCAGGTCCGGATAACTTGCCTCTGAAAGCGTTGCTAACTTGGTCCACTTCATTCTCTGCATAGCTGCAACGATGTTGTGCATCCCATTCTTCTCCAGATCAGCAATATCAACTGCCTTGTTCCCGCACATCTTCGTCTTCACGGTTGTAAACCTTTCCTGCTGCTCTGCGGAGAGGAAAGCAGCCCCATAGCCCCCGACGGTGCCGGAAACTCCAGAAACGGCCATGGTTTTGAGCAAGAGAGGGTTCTGGAAGGTCGTGAAGAAGATTGGAGCAAAAGCCCTCAGGAAATTTTTCGCGGGAAGGGATGGAAGCTTTGAAATCGCACAGAGTCGATGCCGGAGTCGATAGGGCTTATCGTCTCAGGCAAGTTGAAAGAGATGAGAGCGGGAGGTGAATCGATATGGCACAGATTTTGGGTTTTATCAGATAAAGATAAAGTGACTTTTGAGGAGATGGCGCCATAAATGCGGAAAACGACAGAAAAGAGACAGGTTCGAGATGAATAAATACTTTTAAATTAACGAACCGTCACAGATATTTATGATGCAAGCAATCTTTAAGGATTTTGCTCAAATTAGAGGAGAGAATAATTATTATTCTGAAATAATTAGTATTTCAGTTATACAGATAAATCTATCAACAAATTACACATGCCTAATTCCCTTCTAAGAGACAAATCTCTCTTCAGGTAAGGCCTTTGTGAAGATATCTGCTAACTGATTTTGAGTATCAACAAAGGAAATATCTATATTACCATTGGCTACATGATCACGAATAAAATGATATCTAACCTCTATATGCTTTGTCCTTGAGTGCTGAACTGGATTTTGGTGAGATTATTGCACTGGTGTTGTCGCACAGCAGGGGAATTGTCTTGATGTGCAGTCCATAATCCTCAAGTTGCTGTTTAATCCATAGGAGTTGTGTACAACAGCTTCCAGCAGCCACGTACTCAGCTTCAGCTGTTGACAGTGCTACTGAATTTGTTTCTTTGAGGACCATGAAATTAGACATCCTGCAAGAAATTGACAACATCCACTGGTGCTTTTTCTATCTATTTTGCATCCAGCGTAGTCAGCATCAGAGTATCCTACTAAATTGATTTCACATGATTTTGGATACCATAATCCTAGATCATGGGTTCTAGCTAAATATCTAAAAATCCGTTTGACACTAATTAAATGAGACTCTCTAGGGTCTGCCTGATACCTAGCACACATGCATACACTAAATAATATATCAGGTCTACTTGCTGTCAAATAAAGTAATGAACCTATCATACCTCTGTAGAGCTTTTGGTCTACTTTCTTACCATCCTTGTCACTGTCTAGCCTTGTAGATGTGCTCATTGGTGTTGACAGTGGCTTGGCATTTTCAAACCCAAATTTCTTCAATAATTCTTTGGTGTACTTTGCTTGACAAATGTGTGTTCCTTCATTTCCTTGCTTGATTTGCAATCCGAGGAAGTAGTTGAGCTCCCCCATCATGCTCATTTCGAATTCTCCCTGCATAAGCCTCTCAAAATACTTGCAAAGAGATTCGTCAGTAGAACCAAATATTATATCATCTACATAAATTTGTACAAGCAATACATGTTTGATTTTAGACTTAACAAATAAAGTACTATCTACTTGACCCCTGATAAAACCATGATTCAATAAAAATGCACTGAGCCTTTCATACCAAGCTCTAGGTGCTTGCTTTAATCCATACAATGCTTTATGCAACTTGAAAACATGATTTGGAAAAAAATATCTTCAAAACCGGGAGGTTGTTCTACATAAACTTCCTCCTTATATAACCATTTAGAAATGCTGATTTAACATCCATTTGAAAAAGTTTTAAACCCAATGCAGATGCATAAGCAAGTAAAATCCTAATTGCCTCAAGTCTAGCCACTGGTGCATAGGTTTCATCAAAATCTATGCCTTCCTCTTGGGAATAGCCTTGAGCTACCAGTCTGGCCTTGTTCTTGTGATCACACCAGCTTCATCCAATTTGTTCCTGAACACCCATTTGGTGCCAATCACAGGATGATCTGATGGTCTTGGAACAAGGGACCATACCTGTTTCTCTTGAACTGATTAAGTTCATCTTGCATGGCTAATATCCAAGATTCATCAGACAGTGCTTCATTGACTGTCTTAGGCTCTATTTGAGATACAAAGGCTAAATAATCACATGGGATTACGTTACCTCTAGTTCTTACCCCACCTGATGGATCTCCAATAATGTTATCCAATGGGTGATCTTCTTGTATCTCCATTCCTTTGGAAGATTACCATGTGATGTATCTTTTTGTTGTAGATCTTCCAAGGGTGGATCTTCCTTGTCCTCGATGGATGTGTTCTTTAACTTCTTGGACAATTCATCTGTATCATCAACATCACTATCTACTTCCTTCTCAAGGAAGGGTTAGTTTCATCAAAGATAACATGTACTGATTGTTCAATTAATAAACTTCGCTTATTAAATACTCTATATCCTTTGGGTTTAAAAGTATACCATGAATATACCTTCATCTGATTTGAGTCTAGCTTACCAAGGTCCCTTTTTCCGTTGTTGTGGATGAAGCAAGGACATCCGAAGGTTCTGAAGTGACTGATCCTTGGTTTCTTCTGCTTGAATAGCTCGTATGCAGTCTTCTTTAGAATTGGCCTGATCATCACTCTGTTGATTATATAGCACGATGTGTTGATGGCTTCGGCCCAAAAATATCTTGGTAAGTTATACTCTGACAGCATTGTTCTTGCCATATCCAATAAGGTTCTGTTCTTTCTCTCAGCAACTCCATTTTGTTGTGGTGTCCTTGGTGCTGAGAAATTATGTTCTATTCCTTGATCATCACAGAACTTTGCAAATTTCTCATTTTGAAACTCTCCTCCATGATCTGATCGAATACTGACAATGCTATACTTCTTATCTTTCTGAACTTTCTTGTTGAAACTAACAAAGCTATCAAATGTGTCATCCTTGTGCTCCAAGAAAGATACCCATGTAAATCTGGAATAGTCATCCACTATGACGAATCCAAAGTTCTTTCCTCCAAGACTTGTGGTTCTCATTGGTCCAAATAGGTCCATATGTAGTAATCCAGTGGTTTTGAAGTTGTTACCACTGTCTTTGACTTGAAGGATGATTTAGTGTGCTTTCCTTTTGCACACGGCCACAGATGCCTTCCATTTTTGTACTTACTTTGGGCAGTCCTTCCACTAGATTTCTCTTGATTAGCTTTTAATTCCATCCAAGCTACAATGGCCCAATCTTCTGTGCCAAAGTTCTGTTGACTGCTCTTTGTTTGCTGTCAGACATACATCTTGATCTTTCAATTCTTCTAAATAGAGCACATATAAATTCTTTCCCTGTTGGCTTTAAACACAACTGCACCATTTTTCATGATACTACACTTTGATTCTTGAAACTTAATCTGATGCCCTTTGTCACATAGCTGGCTGATGCTGATAAGATTGTGCTTGAGTCCTTTTACACAAAGTACATCTTCAATAATGATTTTTCTTTGACTGCCAACTGATCTGCAACCTATCACTGTTCCTTTACCATTGTCACCATATGTTACTGTGCCTTCTTCAGCTTCAAGGTGAGAGAACAGCTTCCTGTTGCCTGACATATGCCTTGAGCATCCGCTGTCCAGGTACCACTTAGATGCTCGAAGGCTTCCCTGTAATGAAAACACTAAGCTTTAGGTACCCAAGTTCTTTGGGTCCTGGTTGGTTAGTATCATCATTTTCCGTTTAATTATCCATTTTATATGTTTGGTTGGACAAGTTATTTTAATGTGACCTAGTTTGTTACAATGGCTACAACAAGACGTTTTACTTATTTTTCAGTTGGAATATATTTAAGATTAGACTTGTATGCAGTATCTTGTTCAGCTACAAACTTGGGTGTTGGATATATCTTAGGATGTACTACGGATTCTTCATTATCAGGAGGGGTGTATCCTAAGCCATATTTCTTCTTTCCTGACCTTCTAGCTCCCTTAGTATTAATGTAGTTTTTCGTTGTAAACTTTTCTAATGTGCTTGATAATTTTCATTTTCTTTTGTTAGTGTGTTAATTTCTTGATTTAGTTTACTTACTGTTCCTGTTTTCCAGTCTTGCTATTTGTTCATTTTTATTTTTCAAATCCTCACACACTAATTCGTTTCTTCTTTTAAGTTCAGTAACTTGTTTTTCTAATTGCTCATTTTCAGATTTTAAATCAGAATTGGTGTTTTCTAAACAAGCATGATTTTTCTTGCTGACTTTTAACAGTTTACACACATCTTTGTATTTACTATATAGTTCGTTAAAAGCATCTTCTAAACTATCGGATTCAGATTCATTGCATGATGAAAAAGATGAGTCAGAGGATACCTTATCATCAACGTTTGCCATGAAGGCCAGGTTGGCCTTTTTCTTCCTCTTCGCTTGAGCTCGACTCACTGTCTGAGTCGCTGCTGTTGTCCCAAGCTGCTGCCATGGCTTTCTTTTGTATCTTCTGAGCCTTCTGGAGCTGTCTTTCTTTCTGACTTCAGTCTTCTTTAGCTTCGGACATTCTGCTTTGATATGTCCGGGCTTCTTGCACTCATAGCAGATGGCTCAGCTCTCTTTGAGTTTTTACCTTCTGGCTTCTTAAAATCTTTGTTTTTCTTGAAGTGTCTCCTTCTAGACTGGTACTTCTTTTTTGCAAGGATCCTTTGCAGTCTTCTGGAGAGGAGAGCTTCTTCATCTTCACTGCTCCCCATGCTTTCCTTGTCATCTGAAACTTCTTCTGATGTGTCTTCAGCTTTGAGAGCGTTGGTGTTTTTCTTTCTGCTTGACGACTCTCCCAACCTCTCCATGTTGATCTCATGGGCCATTAGGGACCCAATGAGTTTCTCCAGTGACATTCTTTTTAGGTCATTTGCTTCTTCGATAGCTGTTACTTTCGGAGTCCACGAGGCTGGTAGAGATCTTAGAATTTTTCTCACCATATCTCCCATTTCATAGTTCTTTCCAAGACCAGCCAATCCGTTTGTGATATCTGTAAATCTGTTGTACATCTGTGTAATTGTTTCTCCTGGCTGCATCTGGAACCTCTCGTACTGTGTCACCAGAATGTCTATTCTTGTCTCCTTTACTTTATCCGTGCCCTCATAGGTGATTCTCAACTTTTCCCACATCTCCATAGCGGATTTGCAGGCTGAAATTCTGTTGAACTCCTTCTTACTAAGAGCGCAACACAGTATGCTCTTAGCCTTGCAGTTGAGAGATATCTTCTTCTTATCATCTTCTGTCCATTTGTCTTTCTCATTTGTAACCAGAAGATCTCCTTCTTCTATAATAGACCAAATCTGATAATCGAGCCCTTGAAGGAAAAATTCCATTCGTGTTTTCCAGTAGGTATAATCTTCACCATCGAACAACGGTGGTCTGTTGACAGACTGACCCTCGAAATGCCCTTGAGCTGCCATTGATCTTTTCTCTTCAGATCGTTAGATCTTCTTTGTCGAAGAGACTCGCTCTGATACCACTTGTTGCCCAGCTAGCAAGCCCAGAGGGGGGGTGAATGGGATTCTTAAAATATGATTATCTAAACCTGTCAACAAAAATGTTCACACAAAACACTACGTTTGACTGTTAGTGTTAGTAGTAAAGAAAACAACAATCACAAACAAGCAACCGCACTACACAAGGATTTTATCCTGGTTCGGACCTCCTCTCCACAGGAGTCCTACGTCCAGTCCCTGAGCAACAACTCAGGATTCCACTACCCAAGGGTACAGTCCCCCTCAAGGACACTTACACATCCAGCCGCAGCTGGCCTTCTCTTCTTCACCTGAAGAGGAATACAACACCCTGGAACCCAGGTCTTCCTTCAACACGAAGGGAATAAAACCACCTGTTTCAACAGGTCCTCTCTTCACTCTGGAAGAGGAACTTCACAGGAATGTGAATAAAGGCGAAATGCCCCTAGACCTGATTTACAACAAGTATCAGATCTGAGGCTGAGACTGAGAGAGAAAGATCTACAAAAGCGAAGTCTCTCAGAACTCAAAAAGGCTCTCTAAAAGATTTTGACAAGAACACAGAGAGCAAGAGCTACGAGGATTGGAATGGACAGGGGCTCTTCTTCTAAGACTGTTTGGCTTGAACGCTTCTCTATCAAGTTGATGTTTTAAAAGTCTTTTCAAAAGTTATCTTCCAAGAGTCTTGAGTCTTGTATTTATATCTTCTCTTGAGGAAGTAGCCGTGATATGCGTGTGTCTTTATCTCTGATATACGTTAGACTGCATGGTATTGTAGAGCTTCAGTCAACGGTTCTTTACGTTCCACGCATGCAAAGAGAAGATCTTTCTCGATATCCTTCATCTTCCATTTTGTCCAACGTTGTAAACGGTTGTGCTGTCAGAGACCTACGCACAATAAATGCTAAATGATAGACAGCTATGCTGTCTCTTGTTGTCAGTCAACGTCAGAATGAATATACATCAAAATAGAATATCAATTTGTTTTCTAAAAAAGATGTTTCTAATATAAGCATAGGAATAGAAGATGTATGTGCATGCATTGTGCAGTGAAATGTTCAGTATAATAAATGCATGGATATCGGAGAAAAGCGAGGGAAGACTTTTGACTTTCAAAATATTTGAAATATGTTTAAATATCAAGCCGTTATAACTCATGAAATCGTTGTGAGTATGACTTATGAAATCGTTATGTGAATGAGTCGATGTTTATGTAAATCGTGCACATGTATAAACAAATCGATGTGAACAAAAATCGTTATACAATCATAACCAAATCGTTGTAGAGACAGATCGTTATGAGAGTATAAGCAAATCGTTATGAGCAATCGTTATGTGAGTTGTTATAGCCAAATTGTTGTTTCACTTATCGAGTCGATATAGCGATCAAATCGTTGTTTTGCTTTATCGAATCGTTACACAGACCAAGTCGTTGTTGTGACTTATCGAATTTATAGAAGCAAATCGTTGTGTGTAACTTATCGAGTCGTTTATATGAAGATCAAATCGATGTGAAACTTATCGAATCGTTATGAAGACCAAATCGATGTGGAACTTATAGAATCGTTATGAAGACCAAATCGATGTGGAACTTATGAATCGTTATGAAGACCAAATTGATGTGAACTTATCGAATTGTTAGCCAAGGTAAATCGTTGTGAGACAAAAATCGTTGGCTCACTTGGCGAATCGTTGTGAGATCGAAATCGTTATGCTCACTTAGCGAATCGTTGTGTGAGATCGAAACGTTATGCTCACTTAGCGAATCGTTGTGAGAGCAAATCGTTATGCTCACTTATCGAATCGTTGTGAGATCGAAATCGATGCAACACTTATGAATCGTTATAAAACCGAAATCATATGATACTTTATCAAATCTTGTGAAAATGAAATCGATAGAAGTGGAAATCGTTATGAATCTAATGAAATCGTTATAACACATAGGAAGTCGATGTGCACTTAGAAAAATTATATGCTCTGTACTTTAAATGCTACAGTGTAAGAAATACTTACATATCTTCTTGATTTTTGCTGATTTTTTCCTCTGCTTAAGCTTCATAAAACTTATTAGATCATACTTTATTTGAGTTTTGTTAATCACCAAAATAGATATATGTATTTTATTTAATTACATGGGGATGAACTGATCATCACTTTTAAGCATCCTTGCGCTGAAAGTCATATCCATTCATTCAGATCATGCTACTATCTTTGACACAAGTCAGCTGTGGAGTTCAAGCAATCCTCTGAGCATTCAACCCAATCTGACCTCAACATCAGAAAGAGGATCTGAAAATAGAAGTTGTGGGTGACAATAGTGAAAATAATAAAGTCCAAATTGAAGGGATTAATGCATCTTAAAGATCTTAATAAGGAAGAGGAATTTTTTGCAATTGATGATACAAATGTCAACATCACAAATGAGGGGGAAAGTAAAGTCCCCGTTGATGTGTTCAACACCTATAAAGATCTTAAGTGTAAAATGAATATTTCTAAATTGAAGATATGATCTTGAATGCCCAATTTCTATTCATTACTGATCTGCAAGTACGTTTGGACCACTTGACCCACCAAGGCTGGTGATGCCTTACAAAGCAAGAATTTGGCATCAATGATGGGGGGTGTTACGTGATCCTCTTACCGCTATGTGTCTGGCTGAAGACATTAAACTTAGCGCTTCTTGGGAGGCAACCTAATATTTTTGGGAAAATTGATTCTATGGATTTAGTTTTTATTTTGTGTCTTAGGTGTTTGGAGTCCCACTATCCTTAGATGAAGTATTGTGCAAACCACCCTCATGTGATCATAGGTTACGTCTCTCCTTTCTTAACTTACGTTGGCTTTATTCTATTTCATTACTTTTATGCCATTGAGGACAATGTCATTCAAGTTGGGGGAGAGACAAATTGTATTTCAAATTTTGTCCCTAACATTGTGCTTCATGTTTCATGCAAGAAAATATTTCTTGCTTGACTCACGTGTGGACTTGTGAAAGTGGTGAGTTAAAGGGTAAGTTAACTAATTATGTTCTTAGTAGCCTCTCAAGATACATTTGAAATTCCATTAGTACATTAAAGATCATTAGGAGTATTCAGATGGATGATGAGAGTTTTACCTAACATTCATGGTAAAACCCGACCCTCTTGGGCCCTTGGCCCTGTCCTCAGGGTCATGACGGACCCCTTGGTCGTGACATGGTCACGACATGGTCGCGCCAAAGGAGCCTATCGCGACACGGTTTTAGTCACAGCATACCGGCTGTTGCATTCATGCCACAATGGGGGTGGGCGTCGCTTCTTGTCGCGAGTCTAGAGGTGTCGCAACTACTTTTTTGACTGATCTGACCGCTATCCTTTCTGTCAAAATGGACTTGTCGGATGTCAGGTGCGTACAGCAGTGACGCGACCTGTCAGGCCGTCGTGTTCTGTTTTCCCGATCTTCGAGGTTTGACCGCCTTTTGGTGTCATGTCGGGCTCGGCGGTCGTGACATGGTCACGATGCCCGAGGGTGTGTCGCGACATGCTTTTGTTGCGCCTGCTCGACCGTCGCGTCTCGGGGGCCATCGGTTCAAAATCGAGGCAGGTGACCCCTTTATCTTTCCCCTTCCTTTCTTATCTTCTTTCTTCTTCTTCCCCCTCCGAGCCCTTCTTCTTCCGGTGATTCTTGGCTTGTCTTGGGCGTCTTGGCGGGGAGGTGACGTCCCATTGGTGTAGGAAGCATGCTCGTGGTGCTTGGAGCGAGGAGGAGGTGGTCATTCCGACATGAAGGCCCCAACGGGTCGGCTTACTCCTTGAGGGTAGGGACCCCTTGCTTTCCTCTCGTTCTAGCATGCTCCCTCCCCTTGAGAGCTGTTTCTCGTGGTTTGGGATTGTGGGGTGTGAGGATCATTATCGTGGTGAGTGAGGTTTCCCTCGAGCGTAGATTTCCTTGTAATCCATGTTTTATGGGGTTTGAGGGTGGTTGGTTGTTTATAAGCTTTCCCATTCGTTTCCCTACTCCCTTCCCCTTGTGGATGTGTTTGTATCGGTTTTGGGGCGGTCCTTGGGAGGACTGTACCGGGATGCCCCCCGACTGAGATCGTGACCAATATAGAGGTCGCGATGATGTCGTGACCGACGCGGCCGCCGTGACAGAGCGTCGTGACAGTGTCACGACAGCCTGCGGCGTCGCGATAGTGTCGCGTGTTGAGCAACTACCCCTAAGA
>JACBKR010003050.1:0-31376 GCA_014218235.1 Colocasia esculenta
AAGTTTGGTTTGAACAAGCAAAGCATCTAACCACTCCTATGAGCACTTCCACCAGGTTGGACAGTGATCCTCAAATAAGAAAGTAGATCAAATCTTACAAAGGTATGATTGGTTCTTTACTATACTTAACTACTAATAGACAGACATTTATTTAGTGTATGCATGTGTGCTAGGTACCAAGCAGATCCAAAGAATCCCATTAATTTTGGTTAAAGGATTTTTAGATATTTAGCACATATATGTGAATTACGTCTATGGTATCCAAGAATGTAGATGAGTTTATTAGTTATACTGATACTGATTATGTTGGACGCAAAGTGGTTAGAAAAGCATTAGTGGTTCCTGACAGTTTCTTGCAGGGTGTTTGATCTCTTGGTCCTTAGAAAGTAGAACTTTGTGGCTCTGTCAACAATTGAAGCTGACTATGTTGCTGCTAGGAGTTGGGCTGTGTAATTTGTAAAGGATGTATTGATGCAATCACTGAAGACAATACTCTTTCAGAGTACCTTGAAAATGCATGACCCCTAATCTTTGTTGAAAATTTCTTGTACTTCATGAGTGTGTCGACACATTCTTCACTCAGGTTGACACATCCTTCATGCTCTAACGACACCTTCCTAGATTAGGTTGAACTGTATAATCATATACTATAATATCTATTCTCTCTATTTTAACCAACCTTTAACTACCACTCTCACTATTCTTTTTATGGTCATGTTCATAGTCTACTCCTTCTGACCAAGTTCCCTACATTAACTCCTTTGTCTCTTTATTTTAGTCTGAGCTAAAGGGGAACCATGACTTGAGGGGGAGCCTTGTACTATGGGGGAGACTTCATTTATCTTTCCCACACCTTTCCTTATTCATCTTCTTATTCCATAGAACTTATTTTTGGTCATTGACAAAGGGGGAGAAATACTTGAAATACCATACATACTCTGATTAAAACACATACATATCATTTTGGAGCATTATGATTTTGGTTAGTTTGTCATCACCAAAAAGTGGAGATTGTTGACTCCTTTATCTCCATGACTATATATTTTGGTGATAACAAAAATTAATCAGAATATTTTTTTATATTATCTAAATCATGTGTTTTACCCTAATATCATTTTGGTTAAGTATGTCAAAGGAGACTCAAAGGAAATAAATAATACTTGAAGGATCATAATTGTAGTATTTCAGATATTTCTAACTTCACGAGATGGTTCTCAATTGCTTGTAAGTCTTTGTTGTCATTCATAGTTCATTGCATTTCACCATTGATAATCTTTTCACAGTTTCATTGAAGTCAGTTTGATCTTCTATAGCTTTAGACATCATATCCGAAGTCCACTTTGTCATATCCAAAGTTGGCACTTCGTTATGCTTGTTTTTATTATGTTCATTTGAAGCTAGCTTCATCATATCCGAAGCCCATTTCATCATATATTCGTCATGCATATTTTTTGTCGTGATTAGTTGAAGTCCAACTTCGTCATATATGAGCAACTGTCATATAGTTCATACGAAGTTCATTCGACTGATTGTATGTTTCAGCTTCGACCGACAACGTTGATTTCGTACATCCGATGTTACCCTTCGTCATATCCGAAGTTAACTTATCATATCCAAAGTTAAGCTTCGACCGAAACGTTGATTTCTGTACATCTGAAGTTACACTTCATCATATCCGAAGTTAACTTCGTCATATCCAATGTTTCAACTCCGACTGACAACGTTGATTTCTGTACATCCGAAGTTACACTTCGTCATATCTGAAGCTTCACTTAGACTGACTATGTTGTTTGATAAAATTATTGCTTAATTAATGAGTGCATAACCATCTGCATAATAATCTTCAAATGCACTGTAATGATATCACAGAAGAATATATTTTATAAACACTATGTTTGATGGCGCATATGTTTTCTGCTTGCTCTATATTTTTCTCTATCCACATCGAGTACTATATGTATCATCTAACTCTAACTCCTCAAAAGTCGAAGTATGATATAGACACGACTTCTATACAGTCGAAGTTTTTATAGTCTGTGTAAGGCCCTTGATTGTTTCATCTTTGGTGATTCTTATGTATGTATAAATGTATGTCATCGATGTACAAACTTTATTATGCATAGTACTTACTTGTTTACATTGCGTGAATAGTATTATTTTAATGTGTGCATTGTAGATTATATTTATATATATCTATATATATATATATATAATATGGTGTGTGTGTGTGTGTGTGTGTGGTGTACATAAAGTTTCTGCAATTTTAGTTCAGTTCTGGCGGCAGGTAGACGTCAATATGGGTGGAAGCCAATCTAAGTAAGCGGCCACATCGATGGATGCCGACTCAGAATTGACGGCCTGTGATGTTGACGTCAATGTCCCAGATCTGTTGCAATTTCAATCCGAAAACGCCTCCAGAAATGTCACCTGGTTTAGGAAACTGTCCCCCACGGTAACCTAGACCCTAATGCGGTTCCTAAAAACCTCAACCCTATAAAGAGGCGGATTAGGGCTCAGTTAGGTCCTTTTGACTCTGTCAAAACCCTAGCATTATGTGTCACTGTATTGAACTCCTGATTTGAACTCCTTCACTTCCAACGGCGATTTGAGGCTTCATCCAACGTTCTACAACGACTAGGAGGGCTCTGAACATCCGGGAACGGCTTCCCCACACTGGTGTACAGCAGAAATCACACAGAACTCGGATCGAGGGAGTTTTGAGGACTCTTTGGCTCTGTCCGAGGAGTCTTCTCCGGCTTAAATCATTGCTTGTGGATTTTCCAAAGGCAGTAACCCTTCCACATCACTCTTACATATGTCTAGTAGGTCCAGGTATTTTTCTGGAATTTTATTCGTGTACTGGAAACCCCAATTTCACCCAAGTTTCTTGCGTTCAGTCTATGTTTGCACAGACCATAACATAATGGCGGGATCCCTTGCCATTAAGATCCTGAGTTGGCGGCACACTATGTTGCGTAACATGAGTAAACGACCATACCCTTGCCGTTGAGTTCTTTAGGCAAGAACAGTGGACTGTCTGCCTTTATAAGCTATTTTTCGGATTTCTGCGCATGAGGATATATGGTAAATTTATATGTTATGTAATATGTGTCGTGGAGCATGTTGTGTAATTTCTGTGAAATTCATTAAGTGTATTATTTATTAAAATTTTTGAAATACATGTTAATAGGTTAGAATGTTGTAAATTACTGTTTATTTATCCTTATGGAATTTAAGTGACAAAAAATTTATGTGGTGCTTAAATCGATGTCAGGGAGTGGTTTTAAAATTTGGGAATTTTCTGATGACTGTGCAAATTTTTAGATTCCCTGAACTGAAAAACCGTGAGCATGCTTAATTAGTGAAGAAATTCTATTAATGATATGGAAACAGTTAAATCTATAGAATTGTCATATGATTGAACTGTCAATATACATGTATATAATGAATTATGAATCCGAACAATGAAAATCCATGTTACTTTGGTTATTTTAGTCTTATGTGATTCCACTGTTAGAATTTTCATAATGTAGTGTTATTCATAAAAATGTGAAATTTATATGCATGATGGCTAACCTGTATTAGGTTTTTGGTTAAAATTTTGTATGAAATGATGACAGTAGCTATACATTTAAATTTCATGTGTGATATTGATAAATTAAAGTATGTTAATGTGTTGGTATTAAAATCGAAAAAATCTGTAAATTCTGAGAACAGTAGTACCATGCTAGGTAATACTGAAGTGTGTAAATGTGTGAGCATGAAATGGAGGTGTTAAAAATTATGCCTTAAGTGTGTGTTGGAAATTCAGGAAAAATGTGTAAATGTGCCAATGGGTGACACTGCTACCTTAGAGGGCTGTGGAACTGTACTGTGGTAATGTCCCCACGGGAAGGTTCATAGTGTTTGATGTCCCACGGGCATTGGGATTAAATCCTGGAGGCGAACAAGTATCGCTGGTTAGGGTGGAGAGTGCTCTCCCGGTTCTGCGCAGTAACTAAGATTTATCACTGTAATGCCTAGGTGATAGATATGTGATGTGATTAGTGTGTGTCCTTCTAAAAGGTGGTTTAGCTATGTGTCACAGCATAATAAATGTGAACTTGTTTAAGTGGAAGTGAATGTGTAAATTGTGAAATTGTGTAGTGATTATGTATTATATGAATTCTTATGACAGCAGGTAAATTTATAACTTCTTAATGATTATAATATGTACATAGCAAAATAACAAATTTTCAAGAGTATAAATGTGTTATCCATGTGAAAATGATTATAGAATCCATGCTAGAATTGTCTCTTATTTATGTGTACAAACTCCATGTTTAAAATGACTAATGTTTAGCTTGTAAGTGTGTGTGAATGTGTTAAATGAGTTTAGTTTTATATTAAAAAGTGTTTAATATGTGTACAAACTCTTGTTTTGGGCTTGGCGTTGTACTTTTATTTTCATAGTATGTAATAAGAGTAGACTTGCTCTACCTTTGGGATTTGTATACTTATTTAATGGAAAGTTATGGACAATGTATTTATTTCATTACTCAGTTATGAAAAGTTTAGATTTCTTTTCTTCTATATATGGACTGTGAATAGAATGTGGATGATGAATAAGAAGTTACACTTGGCTATTTCTTTTCTGCTGCTATGTGAATGTATTTAGGTATATTTCAGCCTATCGTATAACTGTTGGGTAAATGTCCTACTGTAGTGGTGTTCATTTATCGATGTGGGTTGGTCTAACCGTACCGGTATAAGGAGGGTCGTTACAGAGATGGTATCAGAGAATCAGGCTGAAATTGTACATAAATATACACATACCATCATCTTCATTGTATTCTAAGTCTGTGTAGATTGTCCACATAGATAAGTAAATAGTTATAAATTAGATAGTCTAGTTCTAATTGTGATTAAATCATTTTGCAGGATATGGCTTCATGTGGTAGGCGGGTGTCCCGCTCGTGAGGGTGAGCAGAGGAGAGTGAGCCAGGTGAGCAGCAGGCCCCAGCACCCCAAGGTCCTGTGCTTCCCCCACCGCCACTAGTAGACTATGGAGTGTTCATGCAGGTCTAGTGCAGGCCATGCAGACGTAGGCCCACACTCAGGCTGCACTCCAAGCTCAGCTGGAGCTGAGGTTAGAATATAAAAGGGTAGTCTGTTTTACTTGATGATATGTTTGCTATGTTGCTATGCTATATGTGTTGCTTATGATGTTTGATGTGCAGGCTCAAGTGCCAGTTCCCCTAGCTCAGGACCATGGTGGACCCTCCATCATGGAAAGGTTCAAGAGGATGTCGCCACCTTCTTTTAAGGGGTAGAGCGATCCCTTATTAGCTGAGAGCTAGATGGGAGATCGAAAAGATCTTCCGGGCTATTAGGTGCGCTAAGGATGACAAGGTCAGTTTAGCCACCTATATGCTACAGGTATGTGTAATTTATTTCGGTGGTTATTTCTTTAATTATAGATTATGTTGGTTAGTCCTTATGGTGGTTTTGGCAGAGCAAGCCGACATGTGGTGGTCCTCGTTATTACGTACTCGGTTCGAGGATGGTGCTGTGGAGGTTGGTTAGGATGAGTTCGTGAGGCTTTTCCGAGCCAAGTTTGTTCCAGAGCACATCCAGGACAAGATGGAGCAGGAGTTCCTTTCGTTGACTCAGGGCTCCATGACCGTGCTGGAGTACGAGGCCAGGTTTGCCGAGCTATCGAAGTATGCCCCTCATATTGTAGCTGATGAGCGTAGGAACGTGAAGAAATTCGTGATGGGTCTGAGGCCATCGCTGAGCACGAGGTTGGTGGCTTTCGACCATCGTACCCTTGAGCAGTGCTCAGGGCGGCGTGTCCTCAGGAGGGAGAGATGGATCATTACTTGGAGGAGAAGAAGGCTTCTCAGAAGAGCCTGCGGCTCTTTTCCAGAGGCAGGATAGGAAGAAGGCGGCCTTTTAGTCACCGCAGCTTCCCGTGTCATCAGGAAGCAGTCAGGTACCTTCTCAGCGTTCCCCTAGTGGCTAGAAGGAGTGTCCTCATTGCGGGAAGGCACATGGTGGTACGGAATGTTGGAAGTTGGCGGGAAAGTGCTTGAAGTGCGGGAGCAGCGAGCATAGGATCAAGGATTGCCCCAGACTGCAGCAGGGAGGTCAGCGTGGAGCGGCACCAGCCCCAGCAGCAGCAACAGCGCCAGCGACAGGATGACCAGGGAGACCTCGAGCCCTAGCTGAGTGTTTGGATTAGCTCGAGAGGACGCTGAGCAGGCGGATCATGTCACGGAAGGTACGGTTTTGTTCTTAGGTGTCATGCTCGGGTTTGTTCGATATGGGTGCTACCCACTCGTTCATTTCCGAGCGTTTTTCTAGGCAGTTAGCCCTAGAGTCTGAGGAGTTAGAGGTTCCTCTATCTGTACACACACCCGCAGGTACGATATCGACTAGGAAGTGTATTTCGTCTTTACCGGTGTGCATCGAGGATAGAGTCCAAGAAGGGTGTTTCTTCTTGCTAAAGATGAAGGACTACGATGCTATTCTTGGTCTGGATTGGCTAGAGGAGCACTATGCGTTAGTAGATTGTCATGGGAAGAAGATCGTTTTCCGCATTCCTGGTGAAGATGAATTTTGTCATCCTTTGCCAAGGAACTTGGCAGGGAAGTTTGTCATCTCTGCCATGAGGGCGATGAGAATGGTGAACAAGGGTTGTGACGCTTTTCTTGCCAGCGTGGTATTAGTACCCAGGCTGATGAGTCACTTACTCTTGCGGAGATAGATGTAGTGCGAGAGTTTCTAGATGTCTTTCCTGATGACCTATCTGGTTTGCCACCGGCTAGAGAGATAGAGTTCACTCTGGAGTTGCTTCCAGGCACCTCTCCTATCTCGAAGGCACCTTATCGGATGGCACCTGCGGAATTAGTTGAGCTAAGGAAGCAGTTGCAAGATTTGTTAGATAAGGGATTCATACGCCCTAGCATTTCCCCTTGGGGCGCACCTGTCTTATTCGTGAAGAAGAAGGATGGGTCACTTAGGTTATGCATTGATTATAGAAAGCTAAACCAAGTGACGGTGAAAAACATGTATCCCTTACCTCGGATTGATGATTTGTTTGACTAGCTGCAAGATGCATCAGTCTTTTCTAAGATTGATTTGCGGTCTGGTTATCATCAGTTGAGGATTAGGAGTGAGGATGTGTCCAAGACGGCATTTAGGACCCGTTATGGACATTATGAGTTTTTGGTCCTTTTTTTTGTCTGACCAACGCCCCGGCAGCGTTCATGGATCTCATGAACAGGGTGTTTAGACCGTATCTAGATAGTTTCGTCGTAGTTTTTATTGATGATGGTTAGTCTACTCTCCGGATGAGGCCACACATCGTCAGCATTTAGGGTAGTATTAGAGTTCTCCGTGAGCATAAGCTGTATGCAAAATTCAGCAAGTGCGATTTTGGTTGCGCGAGGTTCATTTCCTTGGGCATGTTATCTCCGGTGCTGGTGTAGCAGTGGATCCAGTAAAAGTCCAGGCTGTTATGGATTGGGAGATTCCTAAGACTCCTTCGGAGATTCAGAGTTTTCTTGGTTTGGTGGGTTATTATCGACGATTCATTGAAGGATTTTCATCCATCGCCGCACCATTGACTCAGCTGACCAGGAAGGGAGTGAAGTTTGTTTGGTCCAAGGAGTGTGAGAGTAGTTTTCAATTATTGAAGACTAAGCTCACTTCGGCTCCTGTGTTAGTTTTGCCGAGCGGTGTAGAGGGTTTTGCTATCTACACGGATGCATCTCGGATTGGCCTTGGCTGTGTATTGATGCAGCAAGGAAGGGTAGTAGCATATGCTTCCCGACAATTGAAGGAGCATGAGCGAAACTATCCGACTCATGATCTTGAGCATGCGGTAGTGGTTCATGTACTGAAGATCTGGAGACACTATCTTTATGGTGTCAGATTTGAGGTGTTCACTGACCACAAGAGTCTAAAGTACCTTTTCTCTCAAAAGGAATTAAACCTGAGGTAGAGAAGATGGATTGAGTTCCTGAAGGACTATGACTTCGACCTGCAGTATCATCCTGGAAAGGCGAATGTCGTAGCGGATGCCCTTAGTTGGAAGAGGTCGTCTCTCCAGCAGGATTGGAAGATGTTGGAGGATGCAGCGTGTGCGATGACTGAGTTAGATCCATCATTGTGCCAGGCTTTTGTAGCTCAGTTGTCCATTAGGTCTTCGGTGTTGGATGAGGTGATCGAGCAACAGAAAGCCGACCCTAGACTCCAAGAGTTAGTGGGCAAGGCGGGTATTGCTCGTGATGAGGATGGCATGATTAGATTCCATCACCGTGTTTGTGTTCCAGACATCGTAGATGTCTGTGAGCATGTATTAGCAGAAGCTCATAGGTCTAGATTCTCTATTCATCCGGGTAACACTAAGATGTACTAGGATTTGAAGAGATCTTTTTGGTGGTCTGGCATGAAGAAGGATGTAGCAGAGTATGTGTCTAGATGTTTAGTTTTCCAGCAAGTGAAGGCAAGCGGCAGCGACCATTTGGTCTTATGCAGAAGATGGAGATCCTAATATGGAAGTGGGAAGCTATCACTATGGATTTTGTTATGGGTTTGCCTCGATCTAGACGGGGTAATGACTCGATCTGGGTAGTAGTAGATAGATTCTCGAAGAATGCGCATTTCTTACCCATAAAGAAGAAACTGTCAGTAGAGAGTTTAGCTAGATTGTATATTAGTAGCATAATTAGATTGCATGGTGTCCCGAAGTCGATCATTTCAAATCGAGATCTGAGATTTACTTCGAGGCTGTGGAAGGGTCTTCAGGATGCGTTAGGTTCGGAGTTGAAGCTCAGTTTAGCGTTTCATCCCCAGACAGATGGACAGTCCGAGAGGACTATCCAGACGCTTGAGGATATGTTGAGGGTGTGTGTTCTGGATTGGAAAGATGATTGGGAGCGCCATTTACCTCTTGTGGAGTTCGCATATAACAACAGTTTTCATGCGAGTATTGGTATGGCTCCATTTGAGGCATTGTATGGTAGGCCTTGCAGATCTCCTTTATGTTGGGAGGAGACAAGTGATAGGCAGATGATCGGTCTGGAGTTAGTTCAGGAGACTTCGGATAAGGTCTAATTGATTAGGAAGAGGCTTGTTGCGGCACAGGATAGGCAGAAGAGTTATGCCGACAAGTGAGGAAGGATTTGGAGTTTGGGGTAGGTGAGCATGTCTTTTTAAAGATTTTGCCTACTCATGGTGTAGTTAAATTTGGCAGGCATGGTAAGTTAAGTCCTAGATTCATTGGCTCGTATGAGATTCTCAGACGATTGGCAACGTGGCATATGAGCTAGCTTTACCTCCAGCGTTAGCTAGTGTTCAACCTGTTTTCCACGTATCTATGCTCAGAGGTATGTTAGAGATCCATCTCATATTATTAGTCGCGAGCCAGTGGAGATCTAGCCAGATCTTTCCTATGTGGAGCAACCAGTGGCTATTCTTGACCGGAATGTTCAGCATCTCCGGAACAAGTGTATTGCATCGGTGAAAGTCTTATGGCGTAACTTCTCGCGAGAGGAGGCTACTAATAACTGTATAATTTTTCGGGTTAAATTTCATACATTTAGTTAAATTTAGACATTAGTTGTCCATAAATAATGTACAGTTAACTTTAATTTTCAAAAATTAGATTTTTAGAACATGATAGTTAATATTGGGTTAGAATATGTGTTAGATTTTCATTTCTTTTAGATTAACTAATTAGAGTCATTGTGGGAAATAAAAAGTCTTTGTAAATAAATGTTGTACATAAATAATTTTTAGTCTTATTATCACTTCTATATTTTCATAAATATCTTTTAATTCTTGTACTTGTAAATAAATCATGTCACATATTCCATCCCATCATATCATAGCACATCTATTTTCTCATCTCACCAATCACGACACATACCCCTCCCAATTTCAATAAATAAATATTTTAATAACAACTTAATACCCATCCAACCCCATTAAATCAATTTAATAATACCTTTATTATTTTTTTTCTTTTGTCTTATTTTCCACCAGGTCATCTGAAGCTTCGCGAAGAAGCCTGAAGCAGCTGGAAGCTGCTCTGGCGATTTGGGCGATTTAGGTGAGGGTTTCTGGAGCTGCTGCGATGGCGGGCCAGAGCTGGCTGCGATCTGGGCCAAGCGATGCTGTGGCCATGGCAGATGGTGGCAGTGTGCAGCCGGGAGATGCAGATCAGATGGGCGGCTGGGTCTTGTGGGCGGCCAAGGCTGAAGCCCCTGCTGGGCGCCCATGGTGCTGAGCGGATTTGGATGGCCCTGAAGATGGGCTTTGGCATGGCGGAGGCCAGGAAATGGCCGGCTGGGCCAGAGGTGGCGCTGGGTTGTGCAAATGGACCGGGCCTGGCGTGATGGTGCTCTGGGCCTCTGGCGCTCAGGCGGTTTGGAGAGGAGGTCGTGCGTGGCGGGCTACTGTGCGCAGGGAGCCCTGTACGCGAAGGTGCTGTGCGATGGTGATGCTGAGGTGGCGTGGGTGCTGAGGTGGCCAGGCCATGGCGATCTTGGGCTGGTTCGTGTGCAGCGGCAGAGGCGGCTGTGTGCAGAGCTATGCGAAGCAGATGATCCAGGCGATGGAGCTTATGCAAGCTGAGGTGGCAATCCTGGTGCTGCTGAGTTGGTGATCCGGGAGGAACCCGGGCATCTATAAAAGGACCCCAAGGTCCAGGGGTGGAGGGGGTTTCGAATTTTGTAGGAATTTTTAGTTTGTTTTTTTTTTGCTGTATTTTTCTGTCAAGCATTTAGGGGAGGGGGAGCGAGTAGAAATGGTAGGATTTTATTTCTTGCAATTTTCTTTTGTATTTTTTCTTTCTTTCCACAGATCAGAGTGGGGATGGTTGGGAGTTCGGATGTTATTTGGATTTTCTGTGTTCCTGTTCTTTCTTGTTCCTCGGGAGAGCAGAGTTTTATGGAGATTTTTTTGCAGATAATTTTCTGCCATTTCTTATGTGCTCTTTTCTTTCAATCCAGTGGTGTTCATCTAGTTCTTCCATTTTTCTTCTTAACTGCTGTGAGGAGTCGTGCAATTCTTAAGATTTTTCTACTGTTTTTTTTTTTTTTTTGTTCGACTGTTGGTTGGGTTCTCTTTTTGTTTTTCTTCTGTGTTCAATTTGTTGGGGCATTCCTTCTTTGCTAGATATCAGATTGGAGGGGTTGAGCTATTGGAGATCGATTCAGAGCAATTCTTGTGTTTCTTCTGTATCTTCTGGTTTGACTGGAGGAGAGCTGCTGAGTGGAAGAAATCCGAGGGTTTGTGCTGTGATTGAACCAGTGAAATTTATTCTATTGGTTCTGATTCCATCTCTGCTGTGTTAGATAATTTGATCCAGTGTTCTTGTTTCATCTCGTCTATGAAGCTGTCCGAGAGGTCAATAGAGCA
Organism: Colocasia esculenta; assembly: GCA_014218235.1. Lineage (NCBI taxonomy): Eukaryota > Viridiplantae > Streptophyta > Magnoliopsida > Alismatales > Araceae > Colocasia > Colocasia esculenta. The sequence continues at coordinate 11,410 of JACBKR010003050.1, forward strand.
GGGGAGGGAGTTGTTTGGTTCGATTTTAGGATTAAATTTTAGTTTTCTTGTTCTTCTAGAGTTCTTGTGCTTGCCAGTTCAGTATTTTGGCGATTATTTCTTCCACTTTTCTTCAATAATTTTTCCTTCGACATCTGTTGGTTAGTTCTACTCTTTTTAGGGGATTTCGAGAGTTCCGGCTTTTGGTTTTTAATTTCTCTCTCTTCCAGAGATCAGAGCAGGGGAGGGAGATCAGATCCAGAATTCTATTCAGCTCTTCTATTCTTGGTTTAATGTTTGAGCAGTGAAATGCATGTTTCCTTTTAGCAAAGCAGGGATGGAGACGGGTTGGATTTTTGGGTTTTAATTTTTTGTTTGTTCTTCCTTTCAGATGATTCTGCAGGGGAGATGAGCTTGTAATTTTCTTTGGAATTGTTCTTTGCTATCTGGTGGATTTCGGCTACTGTTAGGGGCAATCTATTTCCATTCATGTTATGCTTAGTTAGATTAATCTGGTGGAATTTGCTTCTTACATTTCTACTACAATTATTGTCCATTTCTTCTGCTTTTACATGGTTTGATCCAGTGGTCTTGTTTGCATTTAATTTCCTTTATTCTGTGCTGAGGAGTTCGACATCTGGGAGTTTGAATCTTTCTTTTCTTCTTGTTGAGCATTTGAGATTTCGACTGTTGTGAGGGGTTTGGTTGGTTTTGTTTTCTCATTCACTTTTAATGCATTGTCGATATGATTTCAAGTCAAAGTAGTTTAATTCAAGCTCTATTCAGCCTCTCCGTTGATATGACATGTTCTCACCACCATGCTAGTTCATCTTTGTTATTTTAATTTTGTGAGACAGTTTAGAGGAAGCGCGCATATTGACTTGTGCGAGGAACTCTGGACAACGAAAATGCACAGTCAACAATGTCGCGCGCGTTCATCTTGGCGCCGTTGCCGGGGAGGCATTAGAGTTTCATTAGATTTGCTTTAATTTGATTTCATTTACATTGGGCCTTTCATTGACTTGCGAGTGGGCTTTTATTTCAGATTTGCACATAAGGAGGAACTTGGAGATTGGGCTTGGTATTTGAAGCCCATTGGAGGGAGCTTGCTGATTTCATTTCCCATTCTCTTTTAATTCAGAATTTTAGATAGGGGAGTGTGAGAGAAGCTTGCAGTGAGGTTTTCATGTACTCTCTGTGCATGTACAAAGATTTCCTTCTAGTTGGCATGTAATAATTGGCCTTTTTGTGGTTTGTGTGGTTTGGAATTAGCTTATAGTACCACTTTATATTTTCTTACCTTCATTTCAATTAGTTCAAAAACTAAATAAAAATTAAAAAAATCTAAAATTTAAAAATTTTTCAAATCGCTCTTTCATGTTAGCCGTTTGTTTGTAAATAAAATTTCCATCCTCTCAAGATTAGAACACATGTTTTAGGACATTCATCATTTTAATTGTCATTTCATTTTTTTCTTGCATTAAAGAGAGCGGGGGAAAGGTAAGACTTCCACCACTTGTTTCATGCATTAGACTTAGCATTAGAAAACCCTTGTTTCAAACTTGATCTGTTGCATTTCATAATTGTAATTGGGACTGCTTAAGGGCTTAACCCATTAGAATAAAAAGATAAGGTGAGGGATTTCATCACCCTTTCCTTTGCCCAAAAATCACAAAAAAAATCCACAATTTTGCATTTACCTCAGCTTTTAATAAAAACCAGTAGACTTGGCCCTACGGTTCATCATTAGATTCATCCTTTCTTAAATTCAAAACTTCTCTTTAAGTCTGGTGTCTAGGATTAGAGGTTAAAATGCTTACGCTTAAGCGAGCTAGAGGTTACTTAATTGGGTCCTTGCGAAAGCAAGGGGGGCCTCCCACTACTCCACCTCTTACCTGGCCGGTACAAGAAGAGTTAGGATTGGACTTAAGCAAGCATAAATCTGATTTTGAGAAAAATAACATAAGTCCAAGGAACACTTAGTGGTAGGTTAATTTGATTTGAAAGTGTTTGTTTGTTTGTGTTTGTTTAAAAATTCATCAAAAATCAATAAAAATCTTAAAAATTCAAAATCATAAATAGAAAGTTTTTCATCTGTGCATGCTTGGTAGACGCTCCCAAAACTTAGATTTGGACCTATAAACGAGATTGAAAGATTCTTTCATAGGATGACCAACCAAAACCAGAACCAAGTTGTTAGAAATGTAGAAGAGGCTGCACCCAGACAAATGAAGGAATACTTCATTCCTTCTGACTATCAACCTGCTACTTGTATCAGGCCGGAAATTTCGGCAAATCATTTTGAGATCAAACCTGGAATCATTCAAATGTTACCATCCTTTTATGGCAATCCCAATGAAGACCCTTATAGGCATATAGATGAGTTCCTAGAGATCTGTTCCACTGTAAGGATCCAAAACTTCACTGAAAATGCCTTAAGGTTGACCCTATTCCCATTCTCTTTAAAAGACAAGGCCAAATATTGGTTGGGAACCATAGGAAGAACCATCACAACATGGCTAGAAATGCAACAAGAATTTTTGAAGAAATTTTACCCGATTGGCCGAACAAACACAATGAGATAGCTATAACTGGATTCTCCCAACACTTGGGAGAGTTACTACATGAATCATGGGAGAGATTGAAGGAGTTGCTTAGAAAATGCCCCCATCATGGTTTGTCGAGGTGGCAAATAGTGCAAGCTTTTTATGAAGGTTTAACTGAATCGAATAGGCAAATGGTTGATGCTTCATGTGGAGGAGCATTCATGACTAAGAGTGAGGATGAGGCATATAATCTGTTTGAGACATTAAGTGAGAATTCTATCAATCATGCCTCACTCTACTCTTATGAGAGAGCATTAGGACCCATAAAGAAGGCAGGGATGTATGAAGTAAGAGGGAGAGGAGAATCAGATTCCAGGGTAGAAGATCTGATAGCTAAACTTGATCAGAGGTTGGAGCAGAAGTGGAACAAAAATTCGATCAATTGTTGTCGTTGACTGGGCAAGCGACACCCAAATTTTCTCAAACACCTGAAACTTGTGCTATGTGTGCTAGCCCAGCTCACTCCACAAATGCTTGTCCCACTACTGCCCAATTACCCCCTTTCATTCAAGAACAAGTGCAAGCTGCACAAGGTTTTCAAAAACCCTCCTATGATCCATATTCCAACACATACAATCCGGGTTGGAGAAACCATCCAAATTTTTCATGGAAAAATCAATCTGAGCAAGTTTCCCAACCTGCTTTCAAGCAATCCATGTACGGTCAATCCTATCCCAATCAAAATTCGGGATTTGGCCAATCTTCTAACTCAAAACCTCCACAATTCCAGGGAAATCAAAATTCCAATCAATTTGCTCAGACCAATTTCCAACAACCTTCATATCAACAACCACCTCCTCAACCTAACTGGCAACTCCAAAACATGATGGCGACTCTATGCCAAACTGTGCAAGAACAACAAACTCAATATCAAACTCAAAATGAAAATTTTCAACAAAATTTTGCAAGGATAGAGTCCCAAATTGCTGACGTATGTCAAAGGAGGGAGTCTGGGCAATTGCCAAGTCAAGCTGTAGCAAACCAAGGAACAACCCTCCCGGATTCTATCAATACCATCAGGGCCAGGGGTACAGACCACCACTTGTTAGACCAAATGTACCTCCACCACAAAACCAACAACAAGCTTTTGTCCAGAATATTCCAGCACCACAATTTCAAAATCAACCTATACAAGAGGACCATCCTCCTACCCAAGCTGGGGGCTCCCAAGTAGAAAATGTGAAAGCTGTGTTAACCTTAAGAAGTGGGAAAATCAGAACAAATCCTCACCCTCACATGTCAACATTGAATGAGGATAAAGAAAATGAAATTGAGATTGAGGAAGAGAGTGAAGAAAATATTGAAAAATAAAAATCCAAGGGAAAAGAGAAAATGATTGAAGAATCTCTAGACAAAATCAAAGCCAATGAGGATCCAAGCTGCTACATTCCAAGAGTTCCTTTTCCTGAAGCATTAAAGCCAAAATCCAAAAACAAACAAACTAGTAATGAAGAACTCTTGGAATTGTTTAAGCAAGTTCATGTCAACATTCCTCTTCTGGATGCCATTAAGCATGTGCCTGCTTATGCCAAATTCTTAAAAGAAATGTGCACTCCAAAATATGAAATGAGAAATAAAACTGAAACAATCATTCTTCCAGAAACTGTGAGTGCCATTATCTTGAACAAACTCCGTAAAAAGCTCAAGGATCCAGGCACTCCACTAATTCCTTGCACCATCGGTGGAGTCACTTTTGAGAGCAGTCTTGTGGATCTGGGAGCCAGTGTCAATCTCCTACCTTATGCCATTTTTGAGAAATTCAAGTTAGGAGAATTGAAACCCACTTCTGTTGTCCTTCAACTAGCCGATCGTTCTGTCACCACTCCTAAAGGCTTAGTTGAGGACGTTATCATAAAAATCAATGAGTGTTACTTCCCTGCCGATTTCATCATTCTGGACATGAACACTCCTCAAGATTTAACTCAGTCCACAGTCATCTTGGGTAGACCCTTTTTGGCCACAGCTAGAGCCAACATTAATGTGCTACCGGGATGATGGATATATCATTTGGGGATGAGCGGGTTAGTATCAACATTTTTAAGGCATCTGGGCATCAGGATGAAGGAGAGAGTTGTCTAGTGGTAGACTCCTTGGAGGAAGCTTGTGAGAAAGAAGCAGTAGACCAACCCTATGCTCTAGGGTTTAAGGGAGAAAATGAGGCCTATGAAAGTTCCAAAATCTATAAAGCAACCAAACCAAAAATTCCATGATAAGCACATTCACAGAAAATTTTTCGAAGTGCATGATAAGGTCTGGCTCTTTAATTCTAGGCTACGTGAAAATTGAAGTCCCGATGGGATGGTCCTTACACTGTTGTCAAGGCTTATGACAATGGTGCTGTCATCATTCTTGATCCTAAAACTGGACAATCATTCACTGTTAATGGGCAGAGGTTAAAGCATTTCGTCGAAAGCCCACTTTTCTTGAAATTTGATTCTACCAAGCTACATGAGCCTAATGGAGCCTAATTGCGTCTTGCTGAAGATGATAAACTTAGCGCTATTGGGAGGCAACCCAAGTGTACAAATTTCATTTATCAGGTATTTTCTGTCTTACTTTTTGTTCCTGTGAATAAGTAGGGGGGAGAGGTAGAATAAGCATGCATTCATAGTCTCCACCCCATCCATGCTTCATTTCATTTTCTTAGCTTGTACATAGAAAAATAAAAATTTCACAATGTTTCATCTTTAAATAATTTTGAATAAAAATGCTTGTCATTTCACAGACTATGTGTCTGATCTTTAACCATTAAAATTTTGGGTTGTCACACCTTTGCAAACATCCATGTTAGATAGCATCTAGTAATGATTACATGTACCTCTTGTCTACCTTATGTAAGGATTTATGGCAAGAAGTTTTCATACACACACTACACAGCCACTTAGACTAGCTGAACCCGAATGTAGCAATTTTGTCAAGGCTAGTAGGAGAGAGGTGATTAGTTTTCTCCCCTCCCCTTAAGTGAACTGCAAAGGAAGTGAAGCAATGTGATCAAGGAACCTGACTGTTCATCATTCCGAAAAGAGGAAAAGAAAAGAAAAGCAAAGCAAAATGCAAAAATGCAAAAGCAAAAGCGAAAGAAAAAAATATATCCATAAAAAATGCCCCGGATCTGAGTAAAGTTGGACTCGCTACTCTTGAAAAGTGATGGGTTGTGCAGCATTATGGATGAAAATAAAAAAATCTGAGTGCACAAAGTGCAAATAAAGGGAAAAAGTCCTCAACTCAGAGAAATAATCCTAAGGAAGATGAGCAGAATGGAACTGAGAGAAACAACCAGATCTGACTGAGCAAGGATCTTATTCCACAATTCTTTTCTTCTCCCCAAATCAATCTAATCTCGAATACTACTGAGGTAGAGGAGCTCCAGAAGGGCTGATGTGAACTCTTAAGTGGGCTATCACCTGTGCACAAATTTCTTGTCATAAACTTTTACAATTAGGTAAGACATATCATTACATTAATCTTTTACATGATGGTTATTTAGCATGAGACATTACATCTTCTAGTCCTACATTAGGAATAATTTTATTGCTAGGGGACTAGCAATGTTCAAGTAGGGGGAGTGATAACTGTATAATTTTTTGGTTAAATTTCATACATTTAGTTAAATTTAGACATTAGTTGTCCATAAATAATGTACAGTTAACTTTAATTTTCAAAAATTAGATTTTTAGAACATGATAGTTAATATTGGGTTAGAATACGTGTTAGATTTTCATTTCTTTTAGATTACTAATTAGAGTCATTGTGGGAAATAAAAAGTCTTTGTAAATAAATGTTGTACATAAATAATTTTTAGTCTTATTATTACTTCTATTTTTAATAAATATCTTTTAATTCTTGTACTTGTAAATAAACCATGTCACATATTCCATCCCATCGTATCATAGCACATCTATTTTCTCATCTCACAAAATCACGACACATACCCATCCCAATTTCAATAAATAAATATTTTACTAACAACTTAATACCCATCCAACCCCATTAATCAATTTAATAATACCTTTATTAATTTTTTTCTTTTGTCTTCTTTTCCACCAGGTCATCTGAAGCTTCGCGAAGAAGCCTGAAGCAGCTGGAAGCTGCTCTGGCGATTTGGGCGATTTAGGTGAGGGTTTCTGGAGCTGCTGCGATGGCGGGCCAGAGCTGGCTGCGATCTAGGCCAAGCGATGCTGTGGCCATGGCAGATGGTGGCAGTGTGCGGCCGGGAGATGCAGATCTGATGGGCGCTGGGTCTTGTGGGCGGCCAAGGCTGAAGCCCCTGCTGGGCGCCCATGGTGCTGAGCGGATTTGGATGGCCCTGAAGATGGGCTTTGGCATGGCGGAGGCCAGGAAATGGCCGGCTGGGCCAGAGGTGGCGCTGGGCTGTGCAAATGGACCGGGCCTGGCGCGATGGTGCTCTGGGCCTCTGCGCTCAGGTGGTTTGGAGAGGAGGCCGTGCGTGGCGGGCTACTATGCGCAGGGAGCCCTGTACGTGAAGGTGCTGTGCGATGGCGATGCTGAGGTGGCGTGGGTGCTGAGGTGGCCAGGCCATGGCGATCTTGGGCTGGTTCGTGTGCAGCGGCAGAGGCGGCTGTGTGCAGAGCTATGCGAAGCAGATGATCTAGGCGATGGAGCTTATGCAAGCTGAGGTGGCAATCCTGGTTTGCTGCATTGGTGATCTGGGAGGTGCCCGGCATCTATAAAAGGACCCCAGGGTCCAGGGGTGGAGGGGGTTTCAAATTTTGTAGGAATTTTTAGTTTGTTTTTTTGCTGTATTTTTCTGTCAAGCATTTAGGGGAAGGGGAGCGAGTAGAAATTGGTAGGATTTTATTTCTTGCAATTTTCTTCTGTATTTTTCTTTCTTTCCGCAGATCAGAGTGGGGATGGTTGGGAGTTCGGATGTTATTTGGGATATTGTGTTCCTGTTCTTTTTTGTTCCTCGGGAGAGCAGAGTTTTATGGAGATTTTTTTTCAGATAATTTTCTGCCATTTCTTATGTGCTCTTTTCCTTTCAATTCAGTGGTGTTCATCTAGTTCTTCCATTTTTCTTCTTAACTGCTGTGAGGAGTCGTGCAATTCTAAAGATTTTTCTACTGTTTTTTTTTTTTTTTATGTTCGACTGTTGGTTGGGTTCTCTTTTTGTTTTTCTTCTGTGTTCAATTTGTGTGGGGATTCCTTCTTTGCTAGAGATCAGATTGGAGGGGTTGAGCTATTGAAGATCGATTCAGAGCAATTCTTGTGTTTCTTTTGTATCTTCTGGTTTGACTGGAGGAGAGCTGCTGAGTGGAAGAAATCCGAGGGTTTGTGCTGTGATTGAACCAGTGAAATTTATTCTATTGCTTCTGATTCCATCTCTGCTGTGTTAGATAATTTGATCCAGTGTTCTTGTTTCATCTCGTCTGTGAAGCTGTCCGAGAGGTCAATAGAGTAGGGAGGGAGTTGTTTGGTTCGATTTTAGGATTAATTTTTAGTTTTCTTGTTCTTCTAGAGTTCTTGTGCTTGGCCAGTTCAGTATTTTGGCGATTATTTCTTCCACTTTTCTTCAATAATTTTTCCTTCAACATCTGTTGGTTAGTTCTACTCTTTTTAGGGGATTTCGAGAGTTCAGGCTTTTGGTTTTTAATTTCTCTCTCTCTTCTGGAGATCAGAGTAGGGGAGGGAGATCAGATCCAGAATTTTGTTCAGCTCTTCTATTCTTGGTTTAATGTTTGAGCAGTGGAATGCATGTTTCCTTTTAGCAAAGCAGGGGATTGGATTTTTGTTTTTGGGTTTTAATTTTTGGTTTGTTCTTCCTTTTAGATGATTCTGCAGGGGAGATGAGCTTGTAATTTTCTTTGGAATTGTTCTTTGCTATCTGGTGGATTTCGGCTACTGTTAGGGGCAATCTATTTCCATTCCTATTATGCTTAGTTAGATTAATCTGGTGGAATTTGCTTCTTACATTTCTTCTACAATTATTGTCCATTTCTTCTGCTTTTACATGGTTTGATCCAGTGGTCTTGTTTGCATTTAATTTCCTTTATTCTGTGCTGAGGAGTTCGACATCTGGGAGTTTGAATCTTTCTTTTCTTCTTGTTGAGCATTTGAGATTTCGACTGTTGTGAGGGGTTTGGTTGGTTTTGTTTTCTCATTCACTTTTAATGCATTGTCAATATGATTTCAAGTCAAAGTAGTTTAATTCAAGCTCTATTCAGCCTCTCCGTGGATATGACCTGTTCTCACCACCATGCTAGTTCATCTTTTTTATTAAATTTTGTGAGACAGTTTAGAGGAAGTGCGCATATTGACTTGTGCGAGGAACTCTGTACAACGAAAATGCATAGTCAACAATGTCGCACGCGTTCAGCTACTTGGGAGCTTGAGGATGCAATGAAGAAGAAATATCCTCACTGTTTGAGTAGTATCAGTCTAACTTCAAGGACGAAGTTACTTTAAGGGGAGAGGGTGTAAGGCCGTTGATTTTTCATCTTTGGGTGATTTCTTATGTATGTATAAATGTATGTCATCGATGTACAAACTTTATTGTGCATAGTACTTACTTGTTTACATTGCGTGAATAAGTATTATTTTAATGTGTGCATTGTAGATTATATATATTATATATATATATATATATATATATATATGGTGTGTGTGTGTGTGTGTGTGTGTACATAAAGTTTCTGCAGTTTTATGTTCAGTTCTGGCGGCGGTAGATGTGAATATGGTGGACACCAATCCTAAGTAAGCGGCCACATCGATGGACGCCGACTTAGAATTGACGGCTTGTGATGTTGACATCAATGTCCCAGATCTGTTGCGATTTTAGATCCAGAAACGCCTTTGGAAATGTCGCCCTTGGTTTAGGAAACCGTCCCCCAACGTAACCTAGACCCTAACGCGTTCCTGAAAACCTCACCCTATAAAAGAGGCAGATTAGGGCTCAGTTAGGTCCTTTTGACTCTTTGTCAAAAACCATAGCATTTTATGTGCAAACCCCGACTTTGGAACTCCTTGATCCGGCGATTTGAGGCTTCATCCGACGTTCTACAACGACTGGAGAGGGCTCTGAACATCCGGGAACGGCTTCCCCACACTGGTGTGCAACAGAAATCAACACAGAACTCAGATCGAGGGAGTTTTGAGGACTCTTTGGCTCTGGCCGAGGAGGGCTTCTCCGGCTTAAATCGTTGCTTGTGGATTTTCCAAGAGGTAAGTAACCCTTTCACATCACTCTTACATATGTCTAGTAGGTCGAGGTATTTTTCTGGAATTTTATTCGTTTCCTGGAACCCTAATTTCACCAAGTTTCTTGCGTTCAGTCTGTGTTTTGCACAGGCAGGAACCTAAGGGCGGGATCCCTTGCCGTTAAGATCCTGAGTTGGCGGCACACTATGTTGCCGTTAACATGAGTAAACGGCCATACCCTTGTCGTTGAGTTCTTCAGGCAAGAATAGTGGACTGTTTCCCTTTATAAGCTATTTTTCGAATTTCTGCGCATGAGGATATATGGTAAATTTTATATTATATTAATATGTGTCGTGGAGCATGTTGTGTAATTTCTGTGAAATTTCGTTAAGTGTATTATTTATTAAAAATTTTGAAATACATGTTAACAGATTCTGAATGTTGTAAATTACTGTTTATGTTATCCTTATGGATTTAAGTGATAGAAATTTTATGTGGTGCTTAAATCGATGTCAGGCCATGTTGTTAAAATTTGGAAATTTTATGATGACTGTGCAAATTTTTAGATTTCCTGAACTGAAAAACAATGAGCATGCTTAATTAGTGAAGAAATTCTATTAAATGATATGGAAATAGTTAAATCTCTAGAATTGGCATATGATTTGAACTGTCAGTATACATGTATATAATGATTATGAATCTGAACAATGAAAATCCATGTTAGTTTGGTTTTTTTAGTCTTATGTGATTCCACTGTTAGAATTTTCATAATTAGTGTGTAATTCAGAACAATGTGAAAATTTATATGCATGATGGGTAACCTGTAATAGTTTTTGGTTAAACTTTTGTATTGAAATGATGACAGTAGCTATACATTTCAATTTCATGTGTGATATTGATAAATTAAAGTATGTTAATGTGTTCGTATTAAAATGGCAAAATTCTGCATGATTAAACTTATTTTGAATGTGTAAATTCTGAGAACATAGTACCATGCTAGGTAATACCGAAGTGTGTAAATGTGTGAGCATGAAATGGAGGTGTTAAAAATTATGTCTTAAGTGTGTGTTGGAAATTAAGAAAAATGTGTAAATGTGCCAATAGGTGACACTGCTACCTTAGAGGGCTGTGGAACCGTACTGTGGTAAAGTCCCCATGGGAAGGTTCATAGTGTGTGATTTCCCACGAGCATTGGGATTAAATCCTAGAGGCGAACAAGTATCGCTGGTTAGGGTGGAGAGTGCTTCTCCCGGTTCTGCGCAGTAACTAAGATTTATCACTGTAATGCCTAGGTGATAGATATGTGATGTGATAGTGTGTGTCCTTCTAAAAGGGGGTTTGGGCTATGTGTCACGACGTTTAATAAATGTGAACTTGTGTTTAAGTGGAAATGAATGTGTAAATTGTGAAATTGTGTAAGTGATCATGTATTAATATGAATTCTTGTGACAACAGGTAATTGATAACTTCTTAAATGATAATATGTACATAGCAAAACAACAAACTTTTCAAGAGTATAAATGTGTTATCCATGTGAAAATGATTATAGAATCCATGCTAGAATTGTCTCTTATTTATGTGTACAAACTCCATGTTTAAATGACTAATGTTTAGCTTGTAAGTGTGCGTGAATGTGGTTAAATGAGTTTAGTTTAATATATTAAAAAGTGTGTAGAAAGCATGTGATAGACTTTAAATTATTGAAAATTTTGTATAAGACAATTTTCATGTGTAACGTGTGCAGAAATCATGTTAGGATTTTTACTTGAATTAATTGTTAAATCCATGTTTATATGTTATTGCGTAGTATGAAAATGTGAAAGTTATGTGATGCATGTAAGTTTAGTGTGTTTTGGTGTTACTTGTTGAGTTCTTTTGAACTCACTCTTGCTTCGGCGTATAGGTGCAGAGATTTCTACTTCTTCCGAGGAGATCGTTAGGAGTGACTCGAGCGGGAGTAGGAGACCTTGTTTTGTGCTTGGCGTTGTACTCTTATTTTTCATAAGTATGTAATAAGAGTAGACTTGCTCTACCTTTGGGATTTGTGTACTTATTTAGTGGAAAGTTGTGGACAATGTATTTATTTCATTACTCAGTTATGAGAAGTTTAGATTTCTTTTCTTCTATACATGGACTGTGAATAGAATGTGGATGATGAAATAAGAAATTACACTTGGCTATTTCTTTTCCGCTGCTATGTGAATGTGTTTAGGTATATTTCAGCCTATCGTATAACTGTTGGGTAAATGTCTCACTGTAGCGGCGTTCATTATATCAATGTGGGTTGGTATAACCGTACCGGTATAAGGAGGGTCGTTAAAGTCTGTCTCGTATCGATTACTGTTATTTTGTTGATCTTACTCCGACTCCTCTAAAGTCAAAGTATGATATCGACTGTTGAACAACTGGAGACCTACTCTGACTCCTGGAAAGTCGAGGTAAGGTATCAACTTTTGTTATCAACTGTACTTGTTTTTTGTAATGACTATTGTTACATTTGTACTGATTAATGTATTATTATTCTAGTTATCTTTCGAATCCTTATGAAATCATTTAATGAACAAGATTAACACATGATCTACACTGTGATATTCTTTGTGTTGTCTAAATGATAATCTCTCTAATGAGCATTATACTTCTGTATTCTTCTTTTGTTTAATATTTCCTGTCATAAATATTTCCGAAGTTCAGATTCAGAGTATGTTTTCAAGATAGCTACGGTCTTACAAAAACATCTGTAAGTGTCCTTCAGAATGCCAAGTTTCCAGGTTTTAAGGAAAAGCTCCTTTGCGGATGTACTGCATGCCAAGCAAGTGTCCATTACTATTTAAATGCTCACCTAACTCTGTACTATTCAAATGATAGATTTTCTCTCTAGAAATGATAGATATCTGTTATAAACGACTTGTCTCTTACTTTCTCTTATTATTATATCTCTCACAAGTTTCACCCCGAGATAGAGAAAAGACTTTGCATGGTATGGTGCTTGCAGATATCCAGGGAAGCTGTCTAAATAGAACCATGCAGCTACCTCTCTAGCCTGGAGGCCGTTGAGACTCAAAGATCTGATGATGGACCTCTCAAGAAGTCTCAAGCACCCAAGACCCAACGTTCAAATTCAATGGCTACATTCAAACGGGAAGCTGAAGACTCTGAAGGTTATATAAGAAGCTGAAGTTTCAAAGACAAGGCAGAGGCATGAAAGAGACGCACAAGCACATAAAGGGAAGAGACAAGACACAGACCTGCGTGAGTGTATGTGTCATGCCCCGACACGGAATATCGGAACATGAGGCAATACAAATATTTGAATAACACTAATTCAATGCATTTCATTGATTATTCAGCTAATGTCCATTACATCCACTAATCCCGAGCCATTATATAGGGCCCAGTTGACTTCATTACATGGAAGAAAGTAAAAGACTACTAAGACTCTAACAAAAATGCTAGGACGCTCTTGAATCACTCCTGGTCTTCCCCATCCTCATGAATGTAAGCATTTTCCTCGGTCTCACCTGAGAACACAAACAACGATAACGTAGGGTGAGCGACAACGCCCAGTAGGATTTATATCTCATGGTGCGGGCATACTTTACATGGTTAATGTATTAAAGAGCAGAGTCACTAATGATAGAGAGAGAGTCAAGTAAAGTAGAGATAGAACAATAGCATGAATCAAAATAGCACAAGTTCAGATATAGCACAGAGAGCAAATGGCCATAGCACAAATAGCACAATATATTTCACAATAACACAACGAGTCGATATACTATAGCACTTTGATTGTTAATTAGATAACCAAGATAGATAGCACTTGAGTATAATGCCAGCACTCTAGTCAATTAACTCCCGCGGGCAAATAGAACTTTTGGGCGCACCTCCCAAGACCAGACCGGGCCCTTTATATTGCCAAGCATTAGTCATGTTTATATTATCTTTAGACAATCAGTGAAATGGCCATAGAGAGTACCAAGAATAGAGAAGAGTAATTGAAGAATAGACGAGAATGTAAAGAGAGTGTGAATAGATGAGCGAGTAGAGTACAGATGAGAGCTATAGGTCAATGCTTATAAAACAACGGTTGAACAGACGATAGTAACAGTTGCTCACACACATGTTTGGTGCTGGTAGTCAGGTAGAACTTACTAACCATCCATTGGCCATCTTACGAACATAGTCCAGAGGTCCGGTGTGATCTCAAGGTAAGATAGAACTCTATGGTTGTTTGGATCATGCTGATCCCTAAGAGTGTTATAGGTGTTAAGCGTACAACCAGCTCGGTCTCCATGAGGGAATCCATGTAGTACGGAGTCTTATGAAGGTCTTAAAAAGGTTCCTAGTCTGCCAGAACGGAATGTCCAACAGAGAGGTTCCAACTTGTCAAGAGAGAAGTGTTTAAGTAAGGCGAGTTTCTCGATGTTCCAGAGGAATTCTAGAACAGTGGAGCGGCGGTAACGGTATTCCAAAACAATGTGAGAAGCAAAGAAAATGCCATTATTATCATGGGGTGATGATATACAATTATTGAAGTGGATTACCATATATATTATTGATGTATTTTCTGCAAGGTCTAATGGCAAAGTGAAACGTTCGGTGTGTGGATGTGAGAGAAATCAGAGAACATATGATAGTCATACACAATGTCTTTTAGTTAAGGAAAACATGTGAACTATAGTAAAGTTCATTAACATGGTGTTACTGTTCATCACACAGCATTACAAGGTATAATCAAGTTTGTATAACCTAAACAACCAGATTGGATAGAAATACAAAGCTGTTGGAAACACACAGTAAAATCGTGACGAGTCTAACATTTGCGTTTAAGAAGATCGATTAAAGACAGGGACGTGATGACATTGAGAGACGCGGTTAGGGTAGACCGAAAGGATGTATAGATTGGTGACAACATAAACATGATGTATAGGTCCGACGTGTTCATGGCAATCGGAACATAATCGCGATGGTTAAGTCTGACGCGTTCATGCAAAGTCTTTACTTTTGAAATAAACACACATCCCCAAAGGGGAACAACTCAAATATGCGACCGTGAAGGTTGTCGCGGTTCAGACAAATGCTGACAACCAAGATGGCACATAGTTTGATGCAACGGTTTCTGTCAGAACCTAACTAAAGTGTGACAGCCTGGATGGTCACCTTTAAGGTAATTGTAAAGGTCTTCTCTATCGTGATACCAGTCAAAGAAACGCGAAGTATGTGTTGGTCGCAATTCATAGCTCAAACCAAAAAATGAAACACGATGCAGTCTTACATGCATGGCTTATAACTCGAAATCTAGGGCTTTTTGGACAAAGCTATGAACTTGAAAGTTGTAGCGGACGATGAATAGAAGAGAACTATGCTTTTGGTGTCGAATCAATTTGATCTTGATATGTATGCAAAATGATATGAACTCTAAAAGCCCTAGACTTGCATGATGTCTGGAAAAAGCTTATACTCGAAGCATACTCGATGGAATTTAGGCAAAACAAGTGCAATAGAAACTAGACATGATGATCTTTAAGATGGTGTACGAGTTGTTCATTTTTAACCCGAGAACACCTACCTTTGCTTGATGTAAACTCCTATGGTTTCTGGACACGAAGTGCGGGTGTGGAGCTTCAAGCAGCTATCTCCCCATGGTTCCCTCCTCCTATGGCCTCCTCTTCTCGTCCAAGAACTTCCCAGCAGAGCAATAGGGTCGGCAATGAAGTGTTTGGGGGTGTTTTTTATAATCTAGCCTTGTTATGTCCTAATGCAACTCTAACTTCTATTAACTCCAAATTTTCCTTGTCTTCTCCAACCTTCCAACCATACTCCTCCTAATTGGGTTAGGTTGGGGTTCCAATTTCATGCCTAGCTAATTAGGTAGGGTTAGGAGTTCAATTTGGATGCATACTAGCTATATTATTGATTTTCTTACCCTTTTTAATTTAGGAAACAATAGGGTTATGAATTTTAGGGCATTTTCTCTTATTCCATATTTCAAAACTCCTTTTTTGGCCTAATAACTTTTATATGAACTATTTAACAAAGCCCATTACTTCTTTTCCTTTATTGGGTTTTAATTAATCATTTTCCTTAAATATTTCTATTTATTATTTATTAAAAATATCGGGTTGCTACAACATACAACTACAAGAAAGAAGAGAAGTCTCCACACTCAAAGAAAGGAGAAGAGCTCACAGGATTTCAAGAGAGTCATCCGTTCAAGCTGTGACTTCCAAGCTCTCTTGCATTCAGAAGCCTTTGGGTGGTGTTTAGCTGTTCTAGATATTTTTTCAGTCCACCCTTTACTCAGAAATAGTTTAGATCTTTCACTCTTATTTGTATTTCTCTTTTTGATCTTCTGTGTTTGCTCATTCTTTGAGCAGACACTTTGTGTTCATTTCAGTGTAGAAACCAACAGGGGGTTTGATCCCTATAGTTCTATTTTCGTAGAAGGGAGGGCCTACTGTGGTAGGAGGTTGTAATACCCCTCAGTGAAGGAAGACTTGCTTTGGGGCAAGTGGGTGTAATACCTTTTGGTGGAGAGAAGGCCAAGTGTTCTTGGTAGTTAGTGGAACTGTCTCTGGTGCTACTACCGACATTGCGCCTGCTGGGGTGGAGGGTACTGCATCTTCGGTGCCTGCTGTGAGTACTGGTGTAGCACCCCGGAAATTTTAATCCAAAGTAAATGGAAATAATAATTTCCATAATATAGGAGTATTTAAAACATACGAATCATTATCGCATGTGCTAAAACACATCAGAAAATTCCGTAAAAATTATAAATCAACCCTAAATATTATTACTAAATGATTCACAAAGAAATTTGTGCCAAGAAAAATCAGATCATCCAAGTCTAAAGTGTTTCGCGACTATTATCGTAATTCATGAATAAGTCGGAAAACCGTTAACACGGAAATACGACGCAATCAAAAATAAATAAAAGTGTTGGGAATACTTCCAACATTATATATTGATGACCCATTATCATAATTGGGCCAATGGGCAACATTTGCCCAAAAATCAAATAAAGCTAGAAAATACATAGAAATTCGTAACCATAAATAAGCTGAAATTAAAAAGAGACAATTAGAGTGAATTGGGATGCAATCATGCATTCATGGCAACCCAAATTCGTGCCTAACTATGAGGGGAGGTTTCCTAATGCCTCACACACTCAAAAGGAGGAGGAAATCATCAAAAATAGGAAACTAAACATGCCCATCCCGAAACCCTCCTTTCCTAGTTATAATAGGACTCCTAAACACCATGGTTACTTAAATACTCATCACCCAAACCCTAGGAACGAATGTAGAACTTGCTAGGGTCGTGTGGAGGAGCTCTTGGTGGCTGAGGAGCTGTGGAACGACCACAAGAAGCCGTTCTTCTTCCCCTTCTCATTTGCTGCGACCTGCACAAACCACTCTCTTGAAGTCGACCAAAGGTGAGTCAAACCTAAACCAAACCTTGCAAGGCCTATACCCCTGGAATAGGGTCAAGTCTACGTTCTAACCCAAGTGGAATGCCCAAATTCCATACAGTATACACGGAGTAGTAAGCGTTTTCCTCCAAGTGGTCTGAACACTGGTTTTCTGGAATAACGGGACTTCTTCAACCCAAAAGGTAGGTTTTCTCGGGCCAAATCAAAACATATCCTATACCAATGTGTAGAGCATCAAGTTAACTTTTATTTCCCACTGGTTTCATCGAATTTCATTTAGTAGATTTTGAATTATAAGCGTTTTGCCAAAGTCGCGCACTGTTAGAGCTTTTCTCATTCTTAATATGTTGTATGTGTTTCAAGACCGAATTAGAGAAAACTCATAACATGAAAGTTATTCTACGAGTTGTCCTCGTCAGGTTGGATGTTGCACATTTTGTCTAAATCTCATTAGTTAGAGAGTTATAAGCGTGGTAATAGGCTTGCTGCATAAAATTACGTTTTCAAGTTACCTTGGTCAGACCTTGTGTTCCCCGTGATCAAAACCTATCGAAACCATTTTTATTGTTCAATTCCGATTTACTGGAAGTACCCTAGTATGTCTAGGTTATTTTAAAACTGGTTTCGTTAATTTTCATGCACTGTGCAATTTGTTCTCTATTTTAGAACAACCCTATGCCAGAAGAAGGAAATACTGGTCCGCAATCCAAGGCATTGTCCTAGCTTTGTCAGGGTCAGGCACGGACCCTGTGAACGCGACTGGCCGATACGTCGCTTTCAAAAGTTTTGTTGCGACAGCCTTGTTGTCGCCTTCTGAAAGGCGACATGTACTATGTCGCTATATGGTTGCCTGATCTGACAGGCATGTCGCCTTCTTCACAACCCCCTGTCGCCTTCTAGCCATCTCTTCGCGGCCCTTCTCCTGTCGCAATCTGACAGACATGTCGCCTTCTTCACAACCCCCTGTTGCCTTCTAGCCATCTCTTCGCGGCCCTTGTCCTGTCGCAATCTGACACCCATGTCGCCTTCCTTATATACCCCTGTCGTCTTCTCAGAATTTTTACCTGAAAACCACTGTTTTCTTACAAAGTTTTCGCATATACCCAAGGTCTGTTTAATATGATAATTACTGTGTAAGTTACCTGTCTTGGTCGGATCATTACATGATTGTTATTTAATGACTTAAAAAGTGTTAAACCCATTTAAAAGCTTTAATTACATGAATGCTATTCTAAGTGCTCCTTAAATGTTATGATCCATTCGTGCTACTTGTGATTTAATCTTCCTACTGTTCTTCCACGTTTAAATGATAATGATTATCATAAAATCTTGCAACCATGATGAGTTAAAGTGCATAGTTTTATTCCATATTTTATTGTCTAGTGCTTCCTGCGAGTTTGAGACCGATGGTTTGTGAATTGAGACACGCGTACCGCACTACACACTAGCACTTTAGGCAGCCTTTTCTTGGGAAATTGGAAACTCTCTACCTGTAATTCCGAATCGGTAGACTAGCGACCTTTTTCCAAGGCCTCTGTAAATCTCCTCTAACCATGGATTCCCACATGGCCGACGAGTTGGTTGTACCATTGAAGTTCCCTGAAGATAGCGTGCACTTCCTTTCTCCTCTTGTTCTCGTGAGCGTGATTTGACAATCTAGACTAAAGCCATTAATGTAAAGATTTAACCAAAGTACAAATCGTACCGTTATGCTGCCGAAATTATCTCTCGACAATTGTTATCATGAAATCATGTTCAATTACTTATTACTTGTTCCCATCATCATCCTGAACATGACATTACACATGCTTACTTATTGAAACTCTCATTGGCCATTATTAATGACTGTGGGTATCTACATTTAAAAACTTACATGAGATGCTGACAGGGCACGGCGTGTGTCCAAGGGCTCCAATCTAGCCCCAAGGACGGCGAGTCATAGATATACTGTTAACCATGGGGTATAATGATTACTGGCGTTGCATCTCGCTGGAGTACTTTCTTGCTTGTTGAATGTTAGATACAACACCACATACATGTGTCCTAGTGTGCATTCTTGGTGGATCTTTCCTTGGTGTACATTAGAGTCTACATGCCTGATTAGTGTTACATGATCGTGCTCATGCGCTCTTGCTTGCTTGCTTGCGTGATATGGCCATCCTGCGTTCTTGACATCAAGTGAAATCTCGCGTGCTCGTACAAAGTGATCTATTGCTAGTTCTATCTTGTCATCTTGTTCACAATCTTGTTCTATCATAATCACTCTCTCTAGCTTGTTTTATATACCATGTTTTAACGAGTTTTATTCGTACTTGCATATCATTCATCGTACTTGCCTAGTTCTAAAATGTTAATCACTTATATCATTGCCCGCACATTGAGATATAAATCCTACTGGGCTAGTTTGCTCATTCCCTACTTTTACCCCATCTAGGTGACTATGAAGTTCAAGAGGAAGAGCAAGTCGAGGATGGGAATGCGTCCGAGTGAAGAGCATTCCAAACATGAGTCTATCTATAGTTAGTTTATTTTGAGTGTTAGAACAATGTAGTAGGAAGTGAGGTATTATGTACTTTTGCTTTTATTGAGTCTTAGTCCTGTACTAGTTTCCATTTGAATACAAAGAGTTGAGATTTGAATACAAGTTATATTGAGTTCAACATATGGGCCCTATTATGATGTTGTGTTGATACACATTTAGCGCGTGCTAGCTAGAGGCTTATTTGCCGACTGTCCACGTCTCGAATTATTGACTCGAATTAATTAATAATATCCGCTACGTATTCTCGGGACGTGAC